>JAABKJ010001397.1:3312-30756 GCA_011634705.1 Andricus grossulariae | reverse complement strand
ATCTTCTTGGTCGAAAATTAGTTTTTTTTCTTCAAAGTTTTTTTATCAGAGTTTTTATCCGAAAATTAACCTATTCTATTTTTGGTCGAAACCTTATCCTATATATTGTATAAGTTCAAAATTTAACTATTTGGCAGAAAATTCACGTACTTTGTTGAAAAGTCGTCTTTTTGGGTGGAACTTTAATCTTCTTGATTGAAAATTGATCCTTTTTTGCTAAAAATTCTACTTTTTTGTAGAAAAATCATCTTTTTAACTTGAAAATTAAACTTTTTGGTTGGAAAATCAATATCATATTTTTGGGTTGAAAAATCAACTTTCTTGTAAATAATTCGTCTTTTGGCTTTAAAATTAAATAATGTTATTGAAAACTCATGTATTTTGTTCAAAATTCGTTTCTTCTTTTTTGTACAACATTAATCTTTTTGATTGAACTTCAATCTTCTTGGTCGAAAATTAGTTTTTTTTCTTCAAAGTTTTTTTATCAGAGTTTTTATCCGAAAATTAACCTATTCTGTTTTTGGTTGAAACTTTATCCTATATATTGTACAAGTTACAAATTTAACTATTTGGTAGAAAATTTACGTATTTTTTGGAAATTTCGTCTTTTTAGGTGGAAAATTAATCTTGCTTGTTGAAAATTCAACATTTTGGTTTAAAATGCAACTATTTGGTAGAAAATTTATCTATTTTGTTAAAAAGTCGTCGCTTTGGGTAGAAAATTATTCTTGTTTGTTGAAAGGTCAACTTTTTCGTTGAGAATTCAACTATTTTGTTGAAAATTCATCTTTCTTGATTGGAAATTATCTTTTTTGTTAAAAATTTATCTTTTCCAATTTAAAAATCTTCTATTTTCTAAAATATTCGGCTTTTTAGCTTGAAAACTTTACTCTTTTGTTGAGAATTAATTTTTCATGATAAAAAAAGTCATCTGTCTTGGTTGAAAATGAACTTTTTTTTATGAAAATTCAACTTTCTTCTAAATATTTGCCTTTTTTTCTCTAAAATTCAAATATTTGACTGAATTTTAGACTTCTTTGTTTGAAAATTCGATCATTTAATTAAAAGTGTTACTTTTTATACTGAAAATTCAACTATTCGGTTAGAAATTCAACTATTTTGTTAAAAATTTAATTATTTTTGGAAAATTGAACTATTATGTTAAAGTCATCATTTTTGGTCGAAAATTCAACTACGTTGTTAAAAATGTCTCCTTTCGGATTGAAAATTTATCCTTTATGATAGAAAAGTCATCCTTCTTGGTTGAAAATTAATTTTTCTTGATTGAAATAGTAACATTGTTGTCAAAAATTCCACTGTTTTCGAAAAAAATCTTCTTTTTTGGATTGAAAATTTTTCTATTTGGACTATTTTTTGGAAAAATCCTCTCTTTTACCGTAAAGTTCATCTACTTGGTTGTTAATGCAACTGTCTGGTTAAAAATTAATCTTTTTTTAAAATTCGTCTTTAAACGAATTTCCGTGTGAAAACAAAGTGGCTTGGCGCCGCCAGGCCTTGAAAAAAATACCCTGGCAGCGCCAGGCCCCGCCAGGTCTCGTCTACACTACTGATCTTAAGTGAGGGCAATTATTTCCAATTTGAGATACGAAATGAATCATTTATTAGGATTCAATTATTATTTACTAGAAATTATTATTTGCGCGCTATTAGTTTCTTATTAGAAGTCAAATTTTCAATATCAATATTCCAAGATGGCCTCTGATAACAAAAACAAGCTTCTGGTCATTTTCAACAAATTGAATAACAAATTTTTATATATGATAATAAAGTCTTTAAAAACTTTTATATTCCTTTTCTCGAAAGTTATAATAGAATATTGAAACAAATAATATTGAAAAATATTTCAAGGGATTTAGAGAATGCAGTAATTTTAAAAGATTTTAAAGGCTCTTTAATACACTCAGAAAAAGGTTTGAATCAAAAAAACATTTGTTTGACCTTATATCAAAGATAGAATTTTTTTGATTCAAATAAAATTTGTTTGAGTTAAACAATAGTTTTTTTTTCAATCAAATAAATGTTATTTGAATCAGACAAATATTTGTTTAATTCAATACAATAGTTGTTTATCCCTATATCCAGAAGGAATTTTCGACCAAATAGTTGAATTGTCATTAAAATAATTAACTTTTCAAAAAAATAGGTGAATTTTTCACGAAATAGTTTAATTTTCAACTTACAACGATAAATTTGTAACCTTTAAGCTAAAAAGACGATTTTTTTATAAGACAATTGAATTTTCACCCAAGAACTTTCTACTGAAAATATGAGTTTTGCTAATTCAAAAGAACGAATCTTCAACGAAACAAGTCAAATTTTCAACAAAATAATTAAATTTATAACAAAATAGTTGCATTTTTAACCAAATAGTCTAATTTTCAAGCAAAAAATACGATTTTTTTAGAAGACAGTTGAATTTTCAACTAAGAACTTTTTTCTACTAAAAAAGATAAGTTTTTAATCTAAAAGGACGAATGTTCAAATCAATAAAACAGTTAAATATTCAACAAATAATTAAACTTATAACAAAATAGATGAATTTTCAATGAAAAAGATTAATTCGCATAAAAAAATGTAATAATTCATATTTCAAAAAAAAAAAAATTTTTTAATTTTTAATCAAATACAGTCGAACTTAACCAATAAGATGGATTCCCAACGAAAAATGTAATATTTTATATTCCTAACAAGATTTAAATTTTAAATAAAAAATAGTTTAATTCAATCAAAAAGACGAATTTTTAACAAAATATTTGAATCCTCAACCGAAACAGATTATTTTTAAACCAAAAAGTTGTATTTCTAACCAAAAACAAAAATTTTCAACAAAAGTGTTGAATTTTCAACCAAGAAAGATGTTTTAGTCAAGAGAGAAAAAAATTTTCAACCAAATTCTTGAATTTTTAAACCAAAAAGACAAATCCTGCAGAAAACAGTTGAATTTTCAAACTGAAAGGATGAATTATAAACCAAAAAGTTAATTCGCAACCAAAAATTTAATTTTCAACAAAAAAAGATTTTAATTTAGAATAAAAAACAGTTCATTCTCAAACAAAACGGAAGAATTTTCAACAAAGAAGTTAATTTTTCACAATATAGTTGAAGTTTCAAGTAAAAATGATGAATTAAAAAAAATGGAATAGTTTAATTTTCAGTTCAAAAAAATTAATAATAAAAAAAAACGAATTCACAACAAAATGGTTAAATTTTGCAGCCAAAAAGATATATCTTCAACTAACAAAATGAACTTTTAAATAAGTTGTTCAACTATCAACAGAGTAGTTGAATTTTCAATTAAGAAGTTTACTTTTCGACGAAAAACGACGAATTTACAACCAAATACATCAATGTTCACGTAAATTGTTGTATTTCCAACTAAAAACGATTAAATTTCCAGTTAGAAATTTTTAACATAATACTTGAAAATTAATTTTTTTAACTGAAAATTGAACTATTCCATTTTTTGTAGAAAATTTAATATATTTTAGTTGAAACTTCAAGTATTTGATTGAAAATTTATGTATTTTGTTAAAAATTCGTCTTTTTCGGTAGAAAATCAATCTTTTTGAATGAAAATTCAACGGTTTGGTTGATAATTTATTTATTTTGTTCACAAATCTCTCTCTTTGTAGAAAATCAATTATTTCGATTGAAAACGCAACTTTTTGGTTGAAAGTTAATCTGTGCAAGTTGAGGATAATTTGTCTTTTTTGGGTAAATTCAATTAATTTTGATTCAAAATAAAAATATTTTTCAGTTTGAAATATTGTCCATTACATTTTTTGTTCATAATTTACTTTTTTTCGTTGAAAATTCAACTATTCGTTGAAAATTGATTTCATTATTTGTTTTGTTAAAAAAATAATTTTTAACTGAAAATTTAACAATTTGGTTGAAAATTAAACTGTTTGGTTGAAAATGAAATTTTATGTTGAAAATTCATATTTTCGGGTTGAAAATTCAACTTTTTTTGTAGAAAACTCGTCTTGTTAGATGGGAAATTCAACAATTTCGTCTTTTTCAGTATAAAATGAATCTTCTTACTTGAAAATTCAACTATTTGGTTCAAAGTTGATGTATTTTGTTGAGAATTCGTCTTTTTAGCAGAAAATTATTATTTTTGGTTTAAAATTCAACTATGTTGTTCAAAGTTGATGTATTTTGTTGAGAATTCGTCTTTTTAGTATAAAATTATTTTTTTTTGGTTGAACATTCATCTTTTTTTTTTTTTTAATTCAACTATTTATTTGAAACTTTAACTGTTTTAATGAAAGCTCGGCTTTTTGGCTTGAAAACTCAACATTTTGGATGAAATTTTTTTTTCTTCGTTGACTAAAAAATCATTCTTGGTTGAGGATTCAACTATTTTGCTGAAAATTAGTATTTTTCGGTTTAGTTCAACTACTTGGTTGTAAGTTAAACTACTTTGTTAATTCATAATAAACAGTTAGACTTTACCAAAATCTCTCTCCCCCCAATCATCTTGAGTAATTTTCGAAAAACCTTTAAGTAAATTCACAAACAAAAATTTAGTCGGCAAAAATTACTTAGGATAGAAGGGGGGGGGGGATATGAAAAAAAATTTTGAAACATTCTTTAGAGCTGTGAGAGAAATAAAATAAAAATTTGATTTCAAAAGATGGTATTTTCACGAAGGCGTTCATGAATCGACCACTTTGCATGAAATACTTTTCAAAGATGGAACAGAGCACCGTTAAGACGATTATTATAAGAAAACTTATAAGTACCTACTACCGTTTGTTTGTGACGAGATCGTCGAACCGAGACATGTAAAGTAGGCGTATATAAATTAAATGTGGACTAAGAAATAGCACGAGTGTACGAACCTTGAAAAAATCACTCTTTCTTTATTCAAGAATGAATTTCGAACTAGAAAAGTTGAATTTTCGACAAAAAAATTCATTTTCGGCCAAGAGAGACGAATTTTCAAACAAGAAAGATGACTTTTCTAAAATGAACGATGAATCTTCAATCCAAAAGGACGAATTTTCAACAAAACAGTTGAATTTTCGACCACAAAATATTACTTTAACGAAACAGTTGAATTTTCAACAAAATAATCAAACTTTCAACAAAATAGTTGAACTTTTTACGAAATAACTGAATGTTAAACTTACAAAGGTGAATTTCTAACCAAGAAGAATTCTTTTCTGCCAAAAGAATTCCTTTCTGCCAAGAAGAATTCTTTTCTGCCAAGAAGAATTCTTTTCTGCCAAGAAGAATTAATTTTTGCCAAGAAGAATTAATTTCTGCCAAGAAGATTAATTTTCTATCAAAAGACGAATTTTCAATAAAATACATGTATTTTCAATCGAAGAGTTGAACTTTTGAACTAAAAAATATAAGTAGATTTTAACCAAAAATGGAACAGCTAAATTTGCAGTTAAACTAATTTAAAAAAAAAAAAAAAAAAAAAAAAAAAAAATTTATCCACCAGTTGAATTCAACTAAAAAAGACGAATACTTAACACAATAGTTGCATCCTCAACCAAAATGATGAATTCAATAAACAAGATTAATTTTCTAGGCAAATAGACGGATTTTTAACAAAATAGTTAAGTTTTCAAGCTAAAAAGTCAAATGTTTTTAAAAACCCGTTAACTTCTAAACCTGAAAAGAAGAATTTTCAATAAGAAAGTTAATATTCAACAAAATAGTTGAATTTTCAACCAAATAGTTGATTTTTCAACTAAAAAAGATAAGCTTTCAACCAAAAATGTAATCGTTATATTTTCAGTTTAAAAAACTAATTTTTACAACAACAAAAAAGACAAATTTCCAACAGAATAGATACATTTTTAAATAAATAGTTTAATTTATTAAATAGCAGAATTTTCAACTAAATTGATGAATCCTCAACCAAAAAACTAAAAATGAATTTTCTACCAAAAAATACGAATTTTCAGCAGAATACATGAATTTTCAACCGGAAAATCTCAATTTACAACCAATGATGGAATAGTTATATTTTCAGAGAAAAAAAAATTCATAACGAAAAAATTGACAAATATTTAGCAAAATAGTTAAGTTTTCAACAAAAACGTGTATTCTTTAGCGAAGAAGATAAATTTCCTATAAAAAAAAATTATTAACAAAATACATGATGTTTGAATTAAAAGCGATAAGTTTTCAACCAAGTAGTTGAATTTTAAACTAAAAAAGATAAACTTTCAACCACAAATGGAATAGTTGAATTTTCAGTTGAAAAAATTGATTTTCAAGCAAAATGAACAAATTTTCTACAAAATAGTTAAAGTTTCAACCAACAGAAATGAATTCCGAAACAAATATAAAATGGTAAACATTTGGAAAAAAAAATTTAACAAAGAATAGTTGAATTTTCTTATTGGGTTTTATTAATGAGAAGAATTCGATGAAATTCATGAAAATTTAAGTGAATTGAAAACAATTTGAAAAAATTCATTGAATTCATTGAATTGAGCAAAGTTAAGTGAATTAGAAAGAATTCAAGTGAATTCAGAGGAATTCAGAGAGAATAAAAAAAATCAAGAGAACAAAAAAAAATCAAGAGAATTCCAAAGAATTTCACACAAATTTTAAGAATTCAGGGACAATTCCAAATTAATTTGAAAAGTCTTTAAAAATCCGAAATATTCCACTGATTTCAGTGAATTTGAAACGAATGTTGAAGAATTTAATGGTATTCTAGAGACTTTGATGAAATTCCTAAGAACTCAAAAGAATAAAATTGAAGAAAATTTAAAAAAATTCCATAAATTATTCAATTTCCAAAATGGGAGTGGATATAATTCAGGACAACTTCAACAAAATTTAAGTGCATTGAAAGAAAAAAAAGAACAAAAAAAAAGCCAACGAATTAAATCATATTTGAGTGAATTTAGAGGAATTAAGGGAAATGAGAAGAATTCGATGAAATTCATAAAATTCAAGTAAATTGAAAACCATTCAAAAATATTTTTAAAATGCATTGAATTCATTGAATTTGGAGTGAATTTAGAAAAATTCAAAGGAATTCGAAACAATTTGATAAAATTCCTAAGAATTCAAGGTGAGTTTAAAAAATTTACGGATGAATTTAAAAAAACTGTTCTTTTTCAGTTCATTGAATTGAGTAGAATTGAGTGAATTAAGAATATTTGAGGTAAATTCAAAGAAATTCAAGTGAATTAAAAGGAATTCAAGTGAATTCAGAGGAATTCAAAGTGAATTCTCCCTGAATTCAAAGGAATTCAGGCAGAATTAAACAAATCAAGAGAATTAAAAAAATTCAACACAAAAATTTGAGAATTCAGGAACAATTCAAAGCAAATTGCAAATTTTTTTTTAAATTCATGATATTTCATTAATTTTAGTAAATTTGGAATGAATTCGGAAGAATTCAAGGTAATTCAAGAGACCTTCACGAAATTCATAACAGTTGGAAAGAATATAATTGAAGAAAAACTTTAAAATAGATAAATTTCCATAAATTATTTAATTTGCAAAATAGGAATGAACATAATTCAGGGTAAATTCAACAGAATTGAAGAGGATTGAAGAAAAATTAAAAAAATTAACGAATTAAATAAAATGGTGTAAATTCAGAAACATTTAAGGGAATGTTTAATTGTTTAAGGGAATATTTTATTTATTGAAAAAAGTGACTAAAGTGATTTTTTCATTAAAAAAAGTGACTTAAAAAGTAATTTGAGAAAGAAAGTGACTTAAGTAACTATGTGGCAGCCCTGACATTACTTTTAAAGTTTTAAAAACTTCTGAGTTCTTTAACAATAATAAATTATTCAACCTTAACGATCAACTCAAGGATTGTAAAAATATTTCTTTCTCGCTATCATAAATCAGTTCGTGATAAAGAACTACTACTACATACTTCACTGAAAAATATTTCCTTTTGGTTCACGCTTCCAGGAAAATCATTTGTTTTTTTTTAAGATTAGAAATAATTAAACTCAATAATTCCATATTTCTTTACTGATACACAGAGCGAAACTAATCGCAAAAAAAAACTGTTTGACAAAGTATTCAGGACAGGATTAGATTAAGGTTTCGCAATGGAACATTTAAGTTGGTGAAAATGAGAACATAATAACGCTACTTCTACTGTTACTCTTAAAACATTGAATATTTCATAACTGACAATCTGAGCAGGAAACTAGTGGAAATAATAACTATAATTAGAAAAAATTCATTCAGATAATTGAAAATTAGTATAAAAAATGCATAAAATACTTGCAGATTTCACAACTTCAATGCTCTCAAAACACGGGAAATAGGGTGACTTTTTACAAAAAATAGGGGAATAAATTCTTTTAAATAAAATTAATGTAGGTCCATATCGAATTCAATATAAAACGCATTTTCAGATTTCAAGTCGAAGAATATTGCATTTTAAACAAAATTGTTGAATTTTCAAATAAAGATTAATTTTCGATCAAAATTTTAAATTCAAACAAGAAAGGCGAATTTTTAACAAAATAGTTGGCTGAAAACCAAGTAGTTGAAAATTCAACCAAAAAATACGATTTTTGAACCAAATTTTTAACCAAAAATATTTTTATTTTAAATGAAAAACACTGGAACACATCCAAAAAAGAAGAATTTTACATAAAATTGTTGAATCCTCAACCGAAAAAGCTTGATTTGCAACCACTTGCATTTTGAACCAAAAATATGATATTTTCACCAAAAGAGAGGAATTATCTATAATTATAATATAATTATAATATATCTATAGTTTAATTATTCAAAACGAAAATATACATTTTCCACAAAAAAGTTCATATATAACTGAATAGTTGAATTTTCTATAAAACAAAAATTAATTTTCAATTAAATAGTTGCATTTACAACCAAATAGTTGAACTGCCAAGCAAAAGAGACAAATTTTTAACAAATTTGTTGAATTGTCAACCTAAAAAAAGAAATTTTCAATCAAGTGGTCGAATTTTCAAATACAAAAGATTAAACATGTTTAAGCATTTTCAAGTAAATAGTACAATTTTCCAACTACAAAGATGAAATTTCAACCAAATGGTCGAATTTTCAACAAAAGAAGTCATTTTCAAAGAAGAAAGATCACATTTCTACCAGAAAAGATGAAATATCAATCCAAATAGACGCATCTTCTATCCAAAGAGACGAATTAAAAAAAAAATGGTTGAGTTTTTGACCAAAAAAGATGACTTGACAAAATAGTTGAATTTTCAATAAAATAATTAAATTTTCAACAAAATAGTTAAATTTTTAACCAAACAGTTGCAAAGTAGTTGGCTGAAAGCAAAGTAGTTGAATTTTTAACTAAAAAAGATCAATTCTCAACGAAAAATATAATAGTTTATATTTTAACATAAATGATTTTAATTTTAAATAAAAAATAGTTGAATTCAACAAGAAAATACGATTTTGCAACACAATTTTCACCAAAGAAATGAATCTTCAAACAAAATTAATTTTTAACAAAGTACTTGAACTTTCAACCAAATAATTGAATTTTCAATCAAAAAGATGAATTTTCAACCAAAAATGGAATAGTTATATTTACAGTTTAAAAAATTAATTTTCAACCAAAAAAAGGAGAGTTTTCAACAAATTAGTTAAATTGTATAACCAGAGATGAATCTTCAACTAAAAAATATATAAATTTTGATTGAGAAACACTTGAATTCATCCAAAACAGACGAAGTTTGAACAAAATAGTTGAATCCACAACCGAAAATGATTAATTTTCAACCAGTCGCATTTTTAACAAAAAAAGATTAAATTTATACCAAAAGAGACTATTTATCTAGAAAATAGTTTAATTTTTTAAACCAAAAATATGCATTTTTAACAAAAAAGTTCATTTCAAGCCAAATAGTTGAATTTTCAATCAAATAGATGAATTTTCTACCAAGAAGATTAATTTTCTAATAAAGACGAATTTTCAACGTAATAGTTGAATTTTCAACCAAAGAGATCACTTTTCAACTAAAATGAATAATTTTCAACCAAAAATGAAATAAAAATAAAATATGAAAATAAATATAATAATAAAATAATAATAATTATTATAAGATGATCATATTATTTATGACATTATCATAAACTTCATAATAATAAAATAATAAAATAAATATGAAATAAAAATGAAAAATTTCCAGTTAAAAAACTTAAATTTGAACTAAAAAAAAGGCAATTTTTCAACAAATTAGTTCAATTTTTTAACCAGAGATGTATCTTTAACAAAAAAAGATTTTCATTTCAATTGAAAAACACTTGAATTCATACAAAAAAGATAAATTTTCAATAAAATAGCTAGATTTTCTACCAAGAAGATTAATTTTCTAATAAAGACGAATTTTCAACGTAATAGTTGAATTTTCAACCAGAGATCACTTTTCATCATTTTAGTTGAAAAGTGTTTCAACTAAAATGCATAATTTTCAACCAGAAATTTGGATATTTAATTAAGTAATTAAAATTTCAACCAACTAATTGAATTTTCAATCAAAAAGATGAAAAAAGATGATGAAAAAGATGAAAATAAATATAATATTAAAATAATTATTATCATCATAAGATTATCATATTATTTATGACATTATCATACACTTCATAATAATAAATTAATAAAATAAATATGAAATTAAAATGAAAAATTTTCAGTTAAAAAAATTAAATTTCAACCAAAAAAAGGCAAGTTTTCAACAAATAAGTTCAATTGTTTAACCAGAGATGTATCTTTAACAAAAAAAGATTTTCATTTCAATTAAAAACACTTGAATTCATACAAAAAAGATAAATTTTCAACAAAATAGTTGAATCCAAAACCAAAAAGGATTAAATTTTTGCGAAAATACACGAATTATCTATAAAACAGTTTAATTACTTCAACCGTAAATATTAATTGTCAACAAAAAGTTTATTTTAAACCAAATTAGTTAAATTTCCAACAAAACAGTTGAATTTTCAACCAAAAACGATTTTTGGATTGGGTTCTACTAATTAAAAAAAAAAAAAAACGAGAAAAAGAGGAAGTTTTCTGAAAATAGGGGGAAAAAGTAATTCTTTAAAAAAGAGAAAAGAGGGAAATATGGGGGAATCTGTGATTGTAATTAACTGTAATTCCTAAATTTAATATTCCAGACGCCCACTAAAATTACGTTCTTGATCCCGTATGCAGTTGGAAAGAAAAGGAAAGTGAAAAGCATCGTTCCAGAAATAATATGCTGAACTCGACCGAGTTCAGAGTCATATTGTAACACGCGCGGTATGCTTCGCAATATAAAGTGTAAAAAAAAAATTCAAAAAAAGAGGTTCTTGTAAGTTTGAGTTTCTGGCAAACATCCTCCGGGTGTGGGTCGTCGAAGAAAGCTTATAGAACTCCATGAATATCGGACTTCTGTGGACCATCCATGCATCCCCAATCTTCAAATATTCATCGAATTTCTTTTTTGAAGCTTAAATATCAATTCCACATTTTTAAACAACAAATATTTTCTTATCGAAATTCTCATCAATATACACTTTAACTACTTATAAATCTATATTAATATTAATTCAAATAATTATAATAAGGCTTAAAATATTGAATTTTCAACAAAATAGTTGAATTTTCAAAACAAAAATAATAATTTTCTACCAGAAGAGATGAATTAAAAAAAAATTAATCATCAACCCAACAATTTCATCTAGAACCAAATAGTTAAACTTTGAAGCAAAAGTGACGAGTTTTCAACAAAATAGTAGAATTTTTAACCAAATAGTTCAAATTTTAAGCAAAAGTGACGAATTTTCAACAAAAATAGTTGAATTTTTAACCAAATAGTTGAATTTTCAATCTATAAAGATGAATTTTCAACCAAATGATCTAACTTTCAAACAAAAGAACTTAAACTTCAATAGAAAATAGTTGAATTTTCAAGCACATAGTTTAATCTTCAAACCAACGATTTTTTTAAAAGACATGGGAATTTTCAACCAAAAAGTTAATTTTTAACCAAAAAAGATGCATTTTCAACCAAAAAAGATGCTCTTCTTACCATAAAAGATGAAGTTTCCACCAACAAGATTCATTTTCTACCTAAACACGATTTTCCAACAAAATAATTGAATTGAAAAAAAAAATTATATCAGCCATACAGTTGCACTTACAACCAAATGAATAAACTTTCAAGCAAAAGGGATGAATTGTCAACGAAATAGTTGAATTTTCAAGTCAGCAAGACGAATATTTTAGGTGACAGTTGAATTTTGTATCCAAAAAGGTGAATGTTCAACAAAAATGTTGAATTTTTCTAACAAATAGTTGAATTTTAAACCTACAAAGATGTATTTTCAACCGAATGGTGAAATTTTGAACTCAAAAAAATGAAGCTAAATCAAATGAAAAGTATACCGTACAGTAAATCAAAAATTATTTACAGCTATGGAATATAAAAGATAAAGTTTGACCTATATAGCTGAATTGAGAGTGGAATTTTCAAATAAAAAAGATAAATTTTCAAGAAAAATCGAATAGTTAAAGTTCCGGCTAAAACAATTTATTTTTAAGCAAAAAGAAAAACGAATTATCGACAAAATATTTAAATTATTAAGTCAAATGATGATTTAAAAACATTAATTCTTGAAGAAAATTGTAATAGTTGAATTTTCAACCTGAAAATATCAATTTTAAACCAAAAAGTTAATTTTTCAACCAAATAGTAGAATTTTCGACAAACATAATAAGATTTTCAACCCAGAAAGACGAATTTTCAACAAAGCAGTTGAATTTACAACTAAATAGTTGAGTTTTCAACTGAAGAAGATCAATTTAGAACCAAAAATGGATTAGATAAATTTATAGTTTACAAAATTAATTTCAATTAATTAAATGAATTTTTAACAAAGCACTTCAACTTCGAGCCAAATAGTTGCATTTACAAACAAATAGTTCAACTTTCAAGCAAAAGGGACGAATTTTCATCGAAATAGTTGCATTTTCAAACACAAAATACGAATTTTTCTCATCCAAAAAATAGAATGTTCAACAAAAATTTTTAATTTTCAAACAAAAAAGATTATTTTTTAACAAAATAATTGAATTTTCAATCAAATAATTAAATTTTCAACAAAATAGTTGAATTTTTAAACAAATAGTTGAGTTTTCAACCTACAAAGATGTATTTTCGACAAAATAGTTCAATTTTCAACATAAGAGATCAATTTTCAACTAAAATGATGAATCTTGAACAAAAAATGCATTCTCAAAGAAAATTGTAATAGTTGATATTATACCCAAAAAAATGTTTAATCTTACATAAAAAAAACAGTTAAATGCAAGTACAAGAAGAACTTTCAACAACAAATGTAATATTTGATATTTAAAGCCAAAAAATTTTAATTTGAAATAAAAAACACTCAATTTTCAAACAAAAAGAAGAATTTTCAAGAAAAGTTGAATTTTTAGTCAAGATAGAAAAAACATTTCAAACAAATTGTTAAATTTTGAAGCCAAAAAGGTGAATGTGAATTCCTATGAAACAATTAAATTTTAAACCCGGAAATATCAATTCTAAACCAAAAAGTTAGTTTTTAACCAAATAGTTAAATTTTCAACGAAGAGGTTAATTTTCAAATAATTAATCGATTTTTCAACTAAGAACGATCAATTTTGAAGCAGAAATGAAATAGTTAAATTTTCAGTTAAAATTTTTTTTTTTAAATAGTTAATTTTTTCAACCAAAGAGATGAATCTTCAACAATAAAAGGAATTTTGAACAGCGAAGTTCAACTTTAAACAAAATAGTTGAATTTTTATAAAAACTGTTGCATTTTTAAAAAATAATTGAATTTTCAACTAAAAATGATAAACTTTCAACTATATAGTTGAATTTTAAAATAAAATACATACATTTTCAACAACATAGGTAAATTTTCATCATAGGAGATAAATTTTCAATTAGAAGAATGAATTTTCAATAAAAAATGAGTTCTCAACGAAAAATGTAAGATTTGATATTTCAATAAAGAAGGATTTTAATTTTAAATAAAAACCAGTTAATTCTCAAACAAAAAGAAGAATTTTGAACAAGAGTTGAATATTCAGGCAAGAGAGAAAAAAAATTTCAAACCAATTATTGAATTTTTAACCCGAAAATATAAATTTGAAACCAAAAAGGCGAATTTGCTACAAAACAGTTGAATTTTCAACAAAGAACTTAATTTTCGACCAAAATAATAATATGAATTTTCAACATAGTGGTTCGACTTTCAACCAAATAATTGAATTTTCAACAAAAAAGACGAATTTTCAACAAAATACATCAAGTTTTAACCACATAGTTGAATTTTGGACAAAATACTTCAATTTTCAATCAAATAATAGAATTTCTAATCAAAAGAGATTGATTTCGAACCAAAAATATAATTGTAAATTTTCCAAGTAAAAATAATTGACTTTCAACAAAAAATTCAGTTCGAATTTATGCGAAAAAACGAGAAAAAGTAGAAAAAAGCAAAAGTCTTCTTTAGAAATAAACACTCCTCATCGAATTGAAATAAAAATTATAGTTTTAGCAATCTTAGAAACACAATTTCGATTGAAACGTGTATTTCCAATTTCAAAACGGTGGGAATAAGCACAGCTTTGCAAAGACACATGCAATTCGTGAGTGATTCCACCCTGTTGGAAATGTTGACCTAGTATATCCAGCCCATCGCCATAATTTTCTAAACCTCCTTGCACGCGATGCTTCGTTCAATCTTTTTCACAACTGTAAATATCAAGAAATATGTACAAAAAACATTAAATTTATTGAATAAAATATTTTTCATGAGACTGCTTGAAATTAAAGAACTTTATTCGCAATCATCGTGATATGAGCCTGGAACCATTTTCAAATTTCGCGCCATACAAGATAACCAATCACAGCCAAGCAGATGACTGCCACGTCAGTCGCATGTTTTCAGGACCAGAGATATTATAAATATCAGGACTCACTTTTTAGACGGCCCTACAGTCTTATAAAATACTGATTTCAAATAAAATATCTTACATCACTCGGAGGGTTAGACAGGTCCTCACGTGGAGCTCAATGTTCACAAGGACGACTTGAAAAACTATGGCCTTTGGCCATGGAAGAGAATTTTTTTTTTAATGTCAAATATTACATTTTTCGTTAAGAATTCATCTTTTTTGGTTGAAAATTACTTTGTTTAACTGAAAATTTAACTATTCCATTTTGGGTTGAAAATTGATGTTGAAGTCATAATTTTAGTTGAAAATTCAACTACTTGGCTAAAAGTTGAACTACTTTGTTTAAAATATATACTTTTTTGGTTGAAGATTCATCATTTTAGTTGAAAATTCAACTTTCATGTTAAAATTTCCACTATTTGATTGAAAATTAACTTTTTTGTTGAAAATTCAACAATTTGGCTGAATTTATTTTCTTTTCTGCCTGAAATATTATTTTTGATTGTAAATTCAACTATTTTATTGTAAATTAGTCCTTTCTGGATTAATTCCACTGTTTCTAATTTAAAATAAAAAAACTTGTTTGTTTGAAATATCAACTATTACATTTTTCTTTAAGAATTCATATTTTTTTTATTGAAAGTTCAACTACTTGGCTAACAGTTGAACTACTTTGATACAAATATATTTTGTGGTTGAAGATTCATCATTTTAGTTGACAATTCAACTTTGTTGGTCAAAAATCCACTATTTTGTTGAAAATTAACTTTTTTCTTACACATTCATATTTTTGGTTTAAAAACTCAATAATTTGGTTGAATTTTTTTCTTTCTTGGCTGAAATATCTTTTTTTAGTTGTAAATTCAACTACTGATCGAAAATTCGTCTTTTTGGTTTGAAAAATCTACTATTTCGTTGAAAAGTGTTTTTTTATGAATTCAATTATTTTGTATTTAAAATTAAAATCTTTTCGGTTAAAATATCAATTTTTGTGGTTGAAAAATTTAAATTGTTTAGTTAAAAATCCATGTATTTTTTGGAAAATTTGTCTTTTGTGGTAATAAATTCCACTTTTTGGTTAAAAATTAACTTTTTTGTTGAAAATTCATTTTTTTCGGGTTGAAAATTTAACAATTTGGTTTAATTTTTGTTCTTTCTTGTCCAAAATATCTGGTTTAATTAGAAATTTAACTATTTGAATGAATATTCGTCTTTTTTGTTAAAAAATTCCGTTCTTTTAGTAGAAATTTATTCTTTTTTAGGTAAAAATGCAACTGCTTGGTTGAAAATTCAACTTTTTTGGTAAAAAATTTAATTATTTTGGTAGAAAATTTACCCTTTTTGTTAAAAATTCATCCTTTTGGTACGAAAATGAACTTTTGTTTTCCTGTTTTGTATAGAATTCGTCTTTTTGGCTTGAAGTTTCAAAAATATGGTGGAAAAATCGGCTATTTCGTTGAAAAGCGTTTTTTTTTATTATTTTAATACAACTGTTTTTGATTTAACATTAAAATTTTTTTGGTTCAAATATCAATTTATTTTTTTTTAGTTTAAAAATCTATTATTTCGTCGAAAAGTAGTCTTTTTTATAAATTCAACTGTTTTTTATTTAAACTTGTAAATTTTTTAATTGTTAACATTAAAAATGTTAGAGAAATTTATTTTGTAAAACAAATCACGGCAGTAAATTGACTAAAGTAGGAAATGAGTTGTCCACTTATTGGAACAATAGAGGTATAGGATTATACTGAAGCTGATGGATTTGTAGTCACGCGAGGAAATAGGGAAAATGTTAAACTAGTAAGTACTTTAGTTAATCAATCTTCTATACCCTTACTGAACATGATATATAATGCAGCTTGAAAGATTAATTTCACTCCGAAATAAAAGAGCCATAAATAATTTTTTTTAACATTTTCGTCATTAGTCAATAGAGTGACAATAAAAAACCTACATATTTTGTTTCGACTCGGGCCACCCCTTCATATGCTTACTTTTAGCAAATAAATGAAAGCAGATAGACAAGGCTGTTTCTAGATCAAGATTCCTGCCTTACCGACATCGAGAAAATTCTGCAGATAAAGTGGTTCGCGTCCGTGCTAAGTTTCGAGAACATTATAGAAATTCTTCAACCGAGAAAGATGACTTTCCTACCATAAAAGATAAATTTTCAATCCAAAAGGCCGAACTTGTAATAAAACAGTTTAATTTTCGACCAAAAAAGAAAAACTTTATCAAAATAGTTTATTTTTCAACCCATATAGATGGATTTTCAACTAAATGGCCGAATTGTCAAACGAAAAAGATTAAAATTCTACCAAAAAGAGTTGAATTTTTGAGCCAATAAGACAAATTTTTTAGAAGACAGTTAAATCTTTGACTCGCACACGCTTCTTTTACTTCTGCACGCGTCTTAGTCCCGCGCACGCTTCTTTACCTCCTGCGCGCGTCTTAGTCTCGCGCATGGTTCTTTACCTCCTGCACGCGTCTTAGTCTCGCGCACGCTGCTTTACCTCCTGCACGCGTCTTAGTTTTGCGCACGATTCTTTGACTCCTGCACACGTCTTGGTCTCGCGCACGCTTTTTTACCTCCTGCACGCATCTTAGGCTCGCGCACGCTTCTTTACGTCCTGCACGCGTCTTAGTTTTCCGCACGCTTCTTTGACTCCTGCACGCGTCTTAGTCTCGCGCTCGCTTCTTTACCTCCTTCACGCGTTTTAGGCTCGCGCATGCTTCTTTGACTACTGCACGCGTCTTAGGCTCGCGCACTTGCCTGCGTCTCATACTTGCTCGCCTATGACTCGTACTGAAAACATACACTCGTCAATAAACTCCCTCTTCTCCCCTAGGTTCATAATATACTATTAGGTTTTTTATTGTCACCATATTGGTGAAGTTTTCAATAGACTTCCCATTAGACGATTGAAAGTCTAAGGAAAAATTGTTAGGAAAGTGGTATAGATAAGCTAGAAGGATTAAATTTAAATTATAATTATGAAAGTTTCCGGATGAATGACTTCGAACTCTAGGTTTTGCAAACCTGGAACGTGTAATAGGAACTTGGATATCTGAGCGTTCTTGAAATCGATTCGAGATAGCATATGGAGGATATCTGGCACATTCACACATTAGACACATTGCCACGAATTTACTGAAACTTGTGGAAAGAGTCAAGGACTTTTACACCTACTGCCAATTCATTAAGTCACGTACCAATTATCACAATTTTTTACATTCCTCTACTTCAACAATAAAAAAAGAGAAAATGAAAAGAAAAACTAAAAATAAATACATAAAATTACTAAAATTACTCTGGACTGCATGGGATTACTCTGGATTACATATATTTATGGTAGATTACACCGCCTAAACTAGGCTCACGCGAATTCTCTACCAAAAACGATGAATTTCCAACAAAAAGAAAAGTATTTTTAACAAAATAAATCAACTTTCAACCAAGTGGTGGAATTTTCCACTATAACAACAATGAATTTTTAACCAATGAGATTTATTTTCTAATTAAAAGACGAATTTTCAACCAGAAAATGACCTTTTCTCAAAATTGTATAATTTTTTACAATGTGGATTGATTTTTTGCCAAATAAAATTTTTAAAAAATAAAAAAAATATGTAAAAATAAAGATGTCCAACAAATTACATGAATTTTATACTAAAAAGATTAATTTTCAGCCAAATAGTTGAATTTTCAACTAAAAAAGACGAATTTTCAAACAAAAATGGAAGTTATATTTTCAAATAAAAAAATTAATTTTTGTACCAAAAAAAAAACAGATTTTCAACAAATTATATGAATTTTCAACTAAGAAATGATGTATCTGTAACTAAAAAATGAATTCTCTAACAAGAATATTAATTTTCTACCTAAAAATACCATTTTTTAACAAAATACATGAATTTCTGACTAAGTTGTTGAATTTTCAACTAAAAAAGATAAATTTACAATCAAAAATGAAATAGTTAAATTTTCGGTTGAAAAAATTAATTTTCAATGAAAAACAAATTCGCAACAAAATGTAGAATTGTTAACAAAATAATTCAATATTCAACCAAAAACGTAAATTTTCAAGCAAATAGTTAAATTTTCAACAAAACAGTTCAGTCGTTAAACAAAGAGATGATTTTTTAAGCAAGAATCTTAATTTTAAAGAAATTTCGACAAAGGACATCAAGTTTCAACAAAATAGTTAAATTTTCTACCCAACCATTTTCAACTAAAATAAAAAATCTTCAACTAGAAAAATGAATATTTAACAAAAAAGTTAGATTTTCAACTAAGAAAATTAATTTTCAAGCTAAGAAAAAAACGAATTGTCAAGCTAAGAAAAAAACGAATTTTCAACAATATAGTTAAATTTTCGAGAGAGAAATGAATTCGCTACCAAAATAGTTGAATATTCAACATAAAAAGATAAATGTTCATTAAAACAGTTAAATTTTCAAACAAAATTCATTATTATTTGAACAAGTTTTAAGAATCTTTAAACAATTTTGAATTATGTTGGCATTTTAAAATGTAAATCATTATTTTTAGTGAAAAATCGTTAAATTTCAAAGAAGATTTGCAATTTGAAATCATAAGATTTTTAAGATTTTTAAGATTATTCTTAAGATTACCATTCAGTCATTAAATACAATTTTTTAAAACAATTTTAGGTCAGATTTTCATTCTGTATCAATAAATTCACAATTTTTGGTTTTGTTGCTGTTTTATACCGGAAATCGGTACTTTTAGTAAAAAATAATTTTTAATTCCAAGTGATAGTGTTTGTAGTCGAAAATTTCTATTGTTAATAAAAAAATCATCAGATGTCAAAAAATATTTGTAATATTTGATCAATAAATAGGTGGTTAGTGTTTATCAACTGATATAATCATTTGACTTCATAAATTAAATTAAAAATTTTGAACAACTGCAGATTCTGTTAGTGTTTTTCGTCAAAAATGGTATTTTAAAATCCCATAATTTATGTTTACCTGTTAATTAACAAAATCAACCAGAAAAAATATGAAAACTCAGTAACTTCCTAACCTGATTAATTCACATACGAGTTTATTTTTAAATGCAGTTTCTAGCGACATGAAAGATGACTCAAAGATAATTAGATTTAAGTTGTTGATCTGCAAAAGGCGCGTTCACTTGTCAATATATATGTATGAGTGACCCAATTTTTTTCTACTCATTGAGGAAAAACCTTGCTTTATTGTAAGTTTGATACTTCCTGAAGTTAAATCAGTTGAAATTGTTACTAATTTCAACTGATTCAAATTGAAAGAGCAGATAAATCAACGATTGTGTCAAAGCTTGTAACTTGAATTCAAAGGAAATCTTACTCCTTTAAATTCAAGTTTTAAATGTTAATTAACGCTCGAAAACATTCCCCGATTAAAAAATATGCACTAAAATTTCCAGGGTTTTCCGGTAAGTAGACACCCTAATTTTTCATTTGAAAATTAAATTGAATTTATTCAATCCAAATTAAAAAATGTTGATTTAAGGTTCTTGAAATTGTCTAATATTAACTTTAACATACCAATACGATGAGCAATTTTTGAACTAGAAAATAATCCGCTGCATGAGTCATACGTACCTGAAACACACAATAAATGTACACCTTAGTATTCAATAATTAAAAAAATATATTCAAGACAGAAATCTAAATTTAATTTATTTTTATTTATTTAATTTAAATTAAGTATATTCTATATCCTTATTCATTTGCTTTTCCAGGTGCCTAATTAAATTCCAAAGAAAATTACAATTGACTAAATTTATTAAAAAATCAGGAAATTAAAGAAATACGAATAAGTATACAACAATTACGCGATGTAATTATAAATAATGTTTTTTTTCCAGTCCTTATAGCTATCTAACTTAAATTAATGTAATGAATAATACTAAAAACAAAATTAACTAATTTTTAAATTTCCTGCTATAGTCCATGAATTTGATAAATAATTTAAACATTCCCGTTATTGTTTTCATAAGTATTTAAAATTCAATTTGACATCTTAATATTTTCAATATTAATATATTTTCCTGAGATTAGTGAAAACGATAAAATGAAAATTGTTTTAAATAGAGTGAACTCTCACTTATTCCAAGGCTCACTCATGGCAAGTCTCTCACGCTTGGATATTCCAAGTGGCGAAGCTGCTTCGCCCCCCACCATTGTCCCTGTACGGGCACACCCGCGTTAGTGGCTGACCAATTAACAAGAGGCCCGAAGAGCGGGAAGCTCTTGCGCAATGCAAGGACGCACAGGCGCTTATAGCGCGCGCATCGATACAAGGCAGAGGCAGCCAATAAACGTCGCTTGACAAAATCAACCCACGACTCGCGGCAGAGGTGGGGGCTCCTGCAGACTTGAAATATCCGAATGTTTGCGTTTGTTGGCCCTTGGAATAAGTGAGAGTTCACTGTAAGTATAAATCTAGTACGACAAATTCACTGTTACAAATATGAAAATGTATCGTCATTTAATTATTTTATAATTCTAAAACAAATTCAAGCACGCTCAAAAGAATTCCCTGACTTTGAAAAAAAATTCCTTGACTTTTCCCTCATTTTCCCTAACTCACTAATTGTGATGCATTTCTAAGCAACTATAAAGTTTTCCTGAAACCTGTTCCATTATGAACTGAAAACATTAATTTGCAAAATATTTAATAATTTAATAATTTGAGTTAATAATTATTGGCAAAATTATCAGATGCAGAATAAAATATATGATTATACAAACAAGAAAGTGCATTATGAATGTCAAGGTTGCGTTTAAAAAGATATGAAGTAACAAAAGTGAGAATGTAGGCTAGTCCTCTTCATATTAAAGAGGGATATGATGACATGATATTTTCTAAAGTCAAACAGTTTTCGTATTTAAATTGAAAAATTGCAATCGCTGCTTTTCAAGAATTTTAATCTTGCAACAATTTTAATACAGAGTATTTTATTGATGAGAAGTAATCTTCTTGGTTGGAAATTAGTTTTTTTGCTTTAAAATTAATTTTTTCACTTGAATTTAAAATTATTTGATTGAAAATTCAACTGTTTGGTTGAAAATCAACTCTTTTGTTAAAAATTCATATGTTCGTGTTGAAAATTCGACTGTTTTGTAGAAAATTCATCTTTTTAGCTTGAAAATAATACAATTTCTAAGAAAATTCAACTTTTTTGTACAAAATTCGTTTTTTTTTAAACTGAAAATTAATTATTTTTTTGAATGAAAATTTAACTATTCAATTTTTGTTGACAATTTGTCTTTCTTGATAGAAAATTAATCTTTTTCATTCGAAATTGAACTAATTGGTGGAAAGTTGAACTGCTTTGTTGAAAATTGATTTTATTAGTTAAATATCCATCTCTTTGTTTGAAAATTGACCTATTTTGTTAAAAATTCGTTTTCTTTTTTTTAAATTGAAAACCAGTTTTTTAAAGTGCAAATTTAACTATTCTACTTTTCGTTGGAACTTCTATTTGATTTCTCTGGACTGAAGAATCTTTCCTGTTTGAAAATTCAACTTTTTGGTCGAAAATGAACCCTTTTGTTTAAAATTGATATGTTCGGGTTGGAAATAATTCTTTTTTAGTTGAAAATTGATCTGCTTTGTTGCAAATTCATGAATTTTGTTAAAAATGAATCTTTTTTGATAGAAAAATATTCCTTTTGGTTTACATTCAACTATCTGGTTAAAAATTGATGTATTTTGTTGAAAATTAATCTTGTTCGTTGAAAATTAGTTCTTCTGCTAACAAATTAATATTTTTAACTTTAATTTTAACTATTTGGTTGAGGATTTAATTATTTGATTCAAAATTAACTCTTACGTTGAAAATTCAACTGTTTTCTGGAAAATTAATCCTTTTGGCTTGAAAATACAACAATTTGGTGGAAAATTCCAATTTTTTGTAGAAAATTCGTCTTTTCAAATTGAAAATGATTATTTTTTTAATGAAAATTTAACTATTCTAGTTCTGGTTGAAAATTTATAGTTTTTAGTTCAAAATCAACCATTTTGATGAAAATTTATGTATTTTTTTGAAAATTTGCCTTTTTTTATTAGAAAATTAATCTTCTTGATTTGAAATTTAACTAATTGGTTGAAAGTTGAACTGCTTTTGTGGCAAATTAATTCTATTAGTTAAATGTCTACCTCTTTGTTTGAAAATTTAATTAGTTTGTTGAAAACAAATATTAATTAAAAACTAATTTTTTCAACTGCAAATTTAAATATTCAATTTTAGGTTGGAACTTGCTCGTTTTTAGTTTGTAATTCAACTATTTAACTTAAAAATTCAACTGTTTTTTTATAATTCGTCTTTTTGGGTTGAAAATTGTATTTTTTTCTCTCTTGACTGAGAATTTTTTCCTGCTTAAAAATTTAACTCTCTTAGAATAAACTTTAGAATTAAAAACTGAAGAATTTAAGATTAAAAATGCTGTGGGAACATAAAAATTTAGATTTCAGATCCTGAGACTTAAGAAATAGGAAAT
The DNA here is from genome assembly GCA_011634705.1 of Andricus grossulariae. Lineage (NCBI taxonomy): Eukaryota > Metazoa > Arthropoda > Insecta > Hymenoptera > Cynipidae > Andricus > Andricus grossulariae. The sequence goes on along the minus strand of JAABKJ010001397.1, from coordinate 7,281 downwards.
AAGGAAAATGTTTAATCGATAATGAAGCGATACTTTCTCTAGAATCTCTCGAGTTTAACGATTGCAAGAATAAGGTAAAGTGATTAAAAACATTTTACGTTATTGGATTTGTGACTTTAATTACTTTTTTTATGGTTTCGCAAAAACAGCTGGGGTCTAGGATCAAAATTACGACAGCAATTTTTGCAAGGAAAAAATAATTTTTCATTTAAAAAAACTGAGGTAACTTTTTCCCCTATTTTCAAGGCATGAAAAATAATGAAACAGTGTTATAGTCTCACAAAAGAGACCAATTATTTGCGTGCAAAAGTAGTTTATGAGGTCTACGCAAGAAAAGTGAAAATATTGCTTATGCATTCCGGGTACCTCGAAGGTCGTTTGCATAACCGTTTTATGTGAGAATTCTGCATTTTATTTGCAGGGAAAAAATAAGAAGTGAAAACTAGATCAAGTTAAATTAAATTTGAAAAATTTTATCAAAAAAGTCTAATAAAACCACAATAAATCCCAGCGATATTATTCATCTGAAGTTGGATAAAAATGTTGCAAACAATTGACAACTACAATTAATAGCGGACGGATAATTTTGATGTGCCTCGTGATAAAAATTATCTGAATTCGGATAATTTTAGTTTTCAATTGTTTCCAGCGTTTTTATCCAACTTCAGATAAATAATATCTCCGGGATTTACTGTGACTTTATTGCTTTTGAAAATATAGAGCAATTTTCTTCGGTGTCTGAAAATTTCCTGATTTGTTAACAATTAGATTTTTATGAATGGGGGAACTTTGCTGCAACCTACAGTGGATAATCACCAATTAGAAATAATGACATATCTCAAATAATTAATTAAATTTAATTAATAGTTCAGACACAGCACATATTCATAAATTAAAATTAAAATTAATGATTTTTCTTTTATTTGTACTTTTAATTAATGATTATCCACTGAAGGTTGCATTATCCACTGTAGGGAGATTTCCCCTATATTACTTAGTGAATGAAACGGATTTCCTGGATAATAAAAATTATGAATTCCATTAGTAAAATTGGCAACTACATGTTACTTTTTTCTCGAGGCTATAAATTTAAGTTCTTTAATAAATGGAAAAATAAAAAGTTCGGGGACATGCTGATAAATAATAATTGTACGCTGTACGCCATTCAATATGAAATTTTGACAAATTGTCACTAGCATCATCAATAGGGTGGTCCAAATCTTTTTTCTCGAATTGTGATGCATATCGCCCTCCAATTTGATCGAATCCATAAAAAAAAAAATTATACTTAGGGTTCCGCAAACCCCATGAAGTTTAACACGTATTTCTCATAAGAAAAAGGACGTTTTTGTAAATTTTATTCAGAATCGTCAATATTTGGTGAACCGAGTTGGAACTCAACATTTCTCTTCACAATTAGCTATAACATACAAATGAATAATCATTTTTTAAATATCACTCCCATAAGTCTGTTTTAAAGGGTCCCAAGGAAACCCATAAGTGAAAAATCGGATTTTGCGAATTTTTGCCGCTAATTATGACTTTTTTGCAGTTTTCTAAATACCAATTATTTCCAATACACAAACTACTTCTTTCTTCTGATTATTAGATGTTTACGTAGATTTTTTAAATAATTAAGTATTGTTTTTAGCAATTTTCTCTTAGAATAGAATTAGAAAGTCGTATTTTTCTGAATTTTGTAACTTGCTTCCAACTTTTCAGTTAGAGCGAGGCAATAATCAATTAAATTTAACAGAAATAATTTTTTAAACCATTTATTATTACTTATAACAATATTCTCCTAGAATAATGCTAGAAAGTTCATTTTTTTTTCTAAAATTTTCTACTTTAGGTCCACTTTCCAATTAGAGTGTGGTAATGATGATTGAAAGTTAACAAAAATAATTGTTTAAACGCATTATTATTATTTGTATCTTCTCGTAAATTAATACTAGATAATTGGAGTTTTTCCGAAATTTTCCTCTTTTTGTCAAATTTTTACTCAGAGCGAGGTAATAATTAATGCTATTTAACAAAAATAATTGTTTAGACAATTATTTACAATAATACTACAATAATTCTTCTTCTCTTACAATAATGCTATATAGTTCCGGTTTTTCTGAACTTTTCAGCTTTTCTTTTACTTTTTAGTTAGGAACAAATAATAAATATTAATTTACACAAAAAGTCTCGCAGTAACTACTTCAAGGTAAATTTACATTTAATATGATTCACATAAAAAATTTGAATAATATTTCAAATGTATCTTTTATTTAAAAAAAATACATTAAAAAAAAAAAGAAAGAGATTGTTCAAAAAATAATTCTCTCTAATGTTTATTTATTATTTGTTAATAACTAAAAAGCCAAAAAAAAGTTAAGACCTTCGGAAAAAACTGCAACTTTCTAGCAATTGTCTTAGGAGATAGTTATAAACAATAATACATTTTTTAAACATTTATATTTGCTAAATTGGATTATTTATTAACTCACTAAGTGAAAAGTTGATGAAAAGTGGAAAATTTCAGAAAAAAACCGAAAGTATCTAGCATTATTCTAACAGAAAATTATTATAAATAATAATAAATTGTTTAAACAATTATTTCTGTTAAATTTCATTAATTTTTACCTCACCCAAATTGAAAACAACCAAAAGTAGAAAATTTTAAACAAAAACTGTAACTTTCTAGCATTATTCTGAGAGAATATTATTATAAATAATAATAAATTGTTTGAGCAATTATTTCTGGTAAATTTTATTGAGTATTGCCTCGCTCAACTGAAAAGTTGAAAAATTTGAAAAAAACGCGACTTTCTAACTCTATTCTAAGAGAACATTGATAAAAACAATAATACATTGTTTAAAAAATGTACGTAAATATCTTATTACTATTAGAAAGTAGTATTTTATGTATTAGAAACAGTTTGTATTATAATAACCGCAAAAAAGAGAAATGTTGAGTTTCAATTAGATTACCCTAATATCGACGATTCTGAATAAACTTTTTGTTTAAATTTTTTTATTTTTTTATGAATTTGAAAACATTTGGGGGCGATATGCATGAAAATTCGAAGAAAAATTTTCCAATGCATTTTTGGATCACCCTAATCATTGATCGCGCGCGTATATTTTTCCGATTTAAGGGGAAAATAGTTAAATTTGTAAACAAAAAAGATGAATTCTCAACAAAAAATTGATATTTCAATCCAAAATGATTTTTATTTGATTTTAAATGATTTTTATTAAATTTATTAAATTTTTAATCATGAAAAATTGAAAATTTTTTCTTTAAAATCTTCGACATTCTCTACCGAAATTTTAGCAAATCATTTGCAATGTTTTAAAATATTTTCTTAAAATTAATTTATCAAAACAAAAAATCTTGAAATATTTTCAAATTTTAAATCATTTTTCAAGCTTTACAAAACTTCTAAAATTTTGAAATATCTTTTGAAATAATTCAAAGTTTTAAATTTTTTGTTGAAATCCTGCTAAAATTTTCTAAATTGTCTTAAAATATTCCACATTCTTTGTCGACATATTTTGAAAACTTCAAAACTTAAAATAAGCCTTAAACTAAAACCTAAATCATTAAAAAAAATTTCCAGGCATCTTATAGTCGGTAACGGTATTTTTTTTACTGCCGCTAAAGACTATTCGTAGCAAAATGTTAACTGTTTTAATGAAAAATAATTTTAATTTTGGTTGAAAATTAATTTTTTAACTGAAAACTTGAGTATTCTATTTTTGGTTGAAAACTGATAGTTTTTAGTTGAAAATTCACGTAATTTTTGAAAATTTGTCTTTGTCGGTAGAAAATTAATCTTGTTCGTTGAACATTCATTTTTTGGTTGAAAATTAGTTGTTTTTTTTTTTTGTTAAAAATTAATTTCTTCTAACTACAATTTTAACCATTTGGTTCAAACTTTAACAGGTTGATTGAAAATTCGTTTTTTGGCTTGAAAATTC
>JAABKJ010001396.1:586-30756 GCA_011634705.1 Andricus grossulariae | reverse complement strand
TGATGAGAATGTGTTCGTTAAAGCCGAAGGAGCTTTAACAAAAGAGAATTCACAATCACCAAATTACAGTTGTCGATACTTTGACCTTTAATTTTAAAAGGGCTGTGCACAAATGTGGAGGAAGTACAAAGACCGAGCGCGAGATACAACAGATGCGCGCCCAGTGCGCGATGAGAATCTGCCCACTCAGTGGACAGATTTTTAATTGAAGATTCATTATTTTAGTTGAACATTCAAATATTTGGTTGTAAAATAATTTTTTTGTTAAAAATTTATATTTTCTTCTTGAAAATTCAACTTTTTTGCAGAAAAATCGTATTTTTTACTTGAAAATTCACCAATATGGTTAAGAATTAAAGTCTTTATTTAAAAATTCAACTATTTAATAGAAAATTAACTTTTTTGATGAAAAATCATATTCCTGGGTAAAAAATTCAGCTTTTTGTTTGAAAATTTAACTATTTGGTTCAAAAAATCATCTTTTTTGGTCGAAAATTCAACTAATTTATTGAAAATTAAATTACGTTTTTGAAAATGACTATTTTTAAAGATTTTCCTCTTTGGCTAAAAATTTAATTACGTATGTTGTTCAACATTCGTCTTTTTGGGTTGAAAATTCAACTGTTTTCGTAGAAATATCTTTTTTGAATTAATATGCAACTATTTGATAAAAATTGATCTGTTTTGATTAAGGATTCCACTATTTTGTTGAAAATTCGTCTCTTTTGCGTGAATTCAACTGTTTTTTATTTAAATTAAAATCTTTCTTAATTAAAGTATCAGCTATTACATTTTCCATTGAATCTTAATTAAATTAAAATAATTTAAGTTTTTTGTTCAAATTCTTTATAAGCTGAAAATTCAACTATTTGTTTGAAAATTCATCTACTTAGTTGAAAATTCATCTTTCTGGGTGAAAAATTAATCTCCTTTGTTGAAAAATCATCATTTTGGTTGAAAATTCATGTATTTTCGTGAAAATTTTTCTTTTTTGGTAGAAAGTAAATATTTCTGGTTAAAAATTCATATTTGCAGGTTGAAAATTCAGCTCTTTTGGTCAAAAATGAACTTTTTTGTGGAAAGTTCAATTGTCTTTTAAAAAATTTATCTTTTTGGCTTGAAAATTTAACTATTTTGTTGAAAATTCAACAATTCGACTATTTGGTTGAAAGTTCAGCTATTTGGTTGAAAATGTAATTATTACGTTTAAAATTAAACTATTTTGTTAAATTCGGCTTTTTCGTTAAGAATGAACTTTTTTGTTGAAAGTTTACCTTTTTCTGGTTAAATTTTCTCTAAAAAAAAGAAGTTTTTTATTGAAAATTCGACCATTTGGTTAAAAATTAATCTTTTTAGGTTGAAAATTTAACTACATGGTTAAAAGTTCAACTATTTTGTTTGAAAATTCATCGCTTTTGCTTTAAAGTTGAAATATTTGGTTGCAAATGCAACTGTTTGGTTTAAAATTATTTTTTTGTGGAAAAATTAACTATTTGGTTGAGAATTCATATTTTTTGTTGAATCAGGGAAAAGTCAGGGACAATGAAAAATCGGTCTGGATAAAATTAGGGAATTTTGTAAATAAAGTTTGCAGCCACCCTGATATAATATTCTTGTTAGTATCGTATTTACCTTGTATTTCAATTTCTTTGTTTTTCAGTGGCTTCCTTCTGACGATTATTTTTAATTAAATTAATTTAATTTGTAATCAAATTAATTATACAATAAATTAAAAATTAATTTTTAATTAAATTAATTATTATATAAATCAAAAATTAATTTTTAATTAAATCTGTTTTGGTTCAAATATCTACTATTACATTACTCGCTGGTAATTCATATTTTTTTGTTGAAAATTGAACTAGTGAGTTGACGGTTGAGCCACTTTCTTAAAAAATCATTTTTTGTTGAGACTTCATAATATTAGTTGAACATTCATTTCTTTGGTTGAAAATCCATTTGTTTTTTGGTCTAAAATTCATCCATATAAATAATGTTTTAATCCAAAATGTAACTTTTCCTTTTTTGGTTGAACAGTGATCTTTTTGGTTGAAAATTCGTCTTTTTTGGTAGAAAAATAATCTTCTTGATTTAAAATGTTTTCTTTTTTGGTTACAAATTCAACTATTTGGTTGAAAACTGAACTATTTTGTGAAAAAGTCATATTTTTGGGACGAAAATTCGTCCTTTAGTCCTTTTGGATTAAAAATTCATCTGACGGTGATGCATTTTGAACTAAAATGATGAATATTCAACTGGAATAGGTGCACTTTAAACAAAATACATGATTTTTCAAAGGAAATGATGGAATATTCAAATGAATTAGTTAAATTTTCAGTTAAAAAAGAAAATTTCGACTAAATATATAGTTCAATTTTCAACTGGAATAGTTTAATTTTCAGTTTAAAAAATTAATTTTCCACAGAAAAACCACAAAGTTTCATCCAAATTGTTTAATTTTCAACTGGAGTAGTTACATTTTAAGTTGAACAATTCAAATTTCAACCATCCAATTTTTTTCTGAAAAATAGTTAAATTTTCAACCAAAGAGATGAATTTTCAGTTAAAAAGATAATCTTCAACCAAAAAAATTACTTGTTAACGAAAGAGTTTAGCCTTCAAACAGTTAGCGCAATTTTCAACTAAAAAGATGAATTTTCAACTAAAAAGATGAATTTTCAACTAAAAAGTTGAATTTTCAATTAAACAACTGAATTTTCAAAAAAAAAGGAATTCTTAACAAAAGAGTTTAAATTTCAACCAATTTGTTGAATTTAAAAGCAAAATGATGAATTTTCGCCCAAGAAGATTAATTTTATACAAAAAAGGACGGATTTTCAACCAAATAGTTGAATTTTCAAATAAAAAGGATACATTTTCAAGCAAAAATAGACAAATCTAATTTTCAGTTAAAAAGATTCATTATCAACAAAAAAAAACGAATGTTCAACAAAATAGTTAAATCCAGTAATATAAAGTTACTTTTGCAAATAAAAAACATTGCTATTTAATTTTATATCACAACTTCAAACATTAAAACGTGCTCTCAAACAAATTTCCTGAATTTAAAAAAAATTCCCTGACATTTCCAGGTTTTTGTTATTGTTGAAAATACGACGTTTCGGTTGAAAATTCATCTTTCTTGATTGAAAATTAACTATTTTGTTGAAAATTCAATTATTTTGGTCAAGATTCAACTCTTCCGTTGAAACTTTAACTACTTTGTTGAAAATTCGTTTTGTTTTTGGGTTGTGAAATGAGAGGAAATTATGGGAGGAGAAATAGGAGAAATGAGGGTACGGGAAGAGAGGGAGAATGGGGGAGAGAGAATAAAAGAAATGAAGAGAGGGGAAGTAGGGGTAACGAGGGAAGGAGAAGTGGGGGTAACGATGGAAGGGGAATTAGGTACAATGAGGGAAATGAGAGTAGCGAAAGTAGGAGAAATAGGGTGAAGTGAGGCTAAATAAAGGTTGGGGAAGTAGGGGGAATTATTAAAAATTATGGTGGGTAGGGGAGGGGAAGTGAGGGCTGGGGAAGGGAAGTAAGGGTAGGGAAGTGTTAGCTAGGGAAGAGAGGAAAGGGTTCAGCAAATGAGAAAGACTTTGGGGAAGGGGTGGAGTGATTTAAGAAGTGAGGAGAGGGGAATATAGGAGAAGTAGAGGTGGAAAAGTAGTATTTTTATTAAAAATGTTACAAAATTCAAATTCTGGTCTTTGAATATTACTGATCACGGAAAATGAAAATTTATTAGATAAAAATCAGGGAGAAGTCAGGGTATTTTGAAAAGGAAGTTTTGCGGCGACCCTGTTTATTTATCAGAAATAATTGAAACATAACTGTACAGTGTAAAAAATCCATGTCAACTTCTGTAAGCTTTTAGAAACATTTCTACTTATTTATCCATTACGTATTTACTAATACTGTTTCTAAATTTTTTTAAAGTATTTTACTAATTAAAATTCACTTCAAACTTTAATTTTTAAGGTGGAAGTAGGCATAATTGAAGAGAAGAAGATTATCCAAAAATATTTTTATTTCTTATTATTATTTTTTAAAACAGTTACAATTATAGTTAGATACAACTTTGATATTTCTTTTACAGTTTGCAGTTTCTTAGGTTTCGAACTCTATGTTTTTAGGAAATCTGCATTCATTCGCAGAAAAGAATACACTTCCTGAAGTTTCAAACTCTGAGGAATTCGCCTTTTTCGGGTTACCAGATGTGACAACAAAATAGTTACATTTTAGAAACCAAAAATATATTTTAAACACGTCAAACTTAGCTACTGGCGGGGACTGCTTCTGTCGTAGCAGTGGTGCTATCTGATACTGGCTTTTCTTGAATTTCCAACCAGGGCAATCTTTTCTGCAATTCCAGTCTGAAAAGAAATCAATTATTTCTAATGAAAATAGTATTTATTAACATTGCAGAGTTTGTAAACAATGAATTGAAATTTATTTGGTTAATTTTGTATTTAAGAACTGAATAAATGTAGTCTAAATTAAACTTTTGAATTTAATATGCTTCAATTTGAAATTATTAGTAGTATAGCTATACAGGACTCACTCCACTTACCGACCGAGCAAGGTTCTGTTCCATGCTAAGTTATCAACCGTGTGACATTACCGACGGTCGGTAATGCAGACTCCTGCTAGGTTAGAATTTTATCATCGGTCGGTAAGTAGAGTGACTCCTGTGTAGCTATAGTCTATCCTACTATTAATTGACGTTGAAAAGCTAAAAATCGTTTATTCAAATTCTTCTGTATAGAAATGGCTTCTAATGTGAAAATTATAAATTTTAAACGACTTACTTTTTTTATAAAATTCCTCTTTTTTCCTTGTTTTTAAGAAACTTCCCTTTCTTCTCATTTTTTTCTCTTAAATTCATACTGAATTAATAGAACCTAATAAGAAAATCTAACTAGCTTTGGTTAAAAGTTAATTTTTTTGGTTGAAAACTCTACAATTTAGTTGAAAATTTTATTCTTTTTTTTTTAAATTCAACTATTTTGTTCAAAAGACATCTATTTTGGTTAAAAATTCAACTATTTTGGTAGAAACTGTAACTTTTTTAGTTAAAAATCCAACTTTTTGGTAGCAAATTAATCTCTTTTGGTTGAGAATTCAACTATTTTGTTGGAAATTCGTTTTTTTTGTCGAAAATTAATTTTTTTAATGAAAATTTAACTATTCCATTTTTGGTTGAAAATTCAACTGTTTTGTAGGAAAATAGTTTTTTTTGTTTGAAAATTAATCTTTTTTTGGCAAAAATTTAATCTTTTTTGGTAAAAAAATTAACTTTTTGGTTGAAAATTCGCTTTTTTGAGTTTAAAGTTCAACTATGTTGGTAGAAAATTCTTCCTTTTTTTAATGCAACTGTTTGGTTGAAAGTAGAGGTGTGCAGTCGTTTATTCGAATTTTTAATACAAATTTAGACACGCTTGGAAAATTGGATTTTTCGAAATAGAAAAAAATTTGAATGTACATCAAACCGGTTTGATTCCCTTAAGATATTACAATTTTTTAAATCGAAGTAACTTCTTTTTTTGGTAAAAAAATTAATCCAAAAGTCAAGTCGAATCTTTGAAATTCGATTTATTCGAATATTCGAACAATTCGAATTTCAAAGATTCGACTTGACTTTTGGATTCATTTTTTAACAAAACAGAAAAAAATAAGTTTTGATTTTGCAAATTGTAATAATTCAAGGAAATCAAGCCGGTTCAATGTACAGTTAAATTTTTTTCTATTTCGAAAAATCCAATGTTCCAAGCGTGTCTAAATTTGCATAAAAATTAATTTTGTTAGGAAATTCGTCTTTTTCGTTTGCAAATTCATCTTTTTGGTTCGATAATTAATCTCTTTTGACAACAATGAGATTTTTTTGGTAAAAAATGCAATAGTTTCGTTGAAAATTCATCTTTTTGGGCGGAATATATATATTTCTCTTGTTGTTAAAAATTCAATTGTTTGGTAGAAAATAAAGTTTTTTATTGAAATTTCATATTTTCAGGTTGGAAATTCAACTATTTTGTAGAAAATTCAACAATTTAATTGGACTTTTTTTCATTCTTGACAGAAAAATATTTCTTGGTTGAAATTTAAACTCTGATTGAAAATTAATCTCACTTAACTTAGGATTCTACAATATTGTTAAAAATTGTCCTTTAATGATTAAATTCAACTGGCTGAAAATTCGTTTTTTTTATAGAAATTAATTTTTTAAACTTAAAATTTTACTATTGAATTTTTGGTTGAAAAATTATCTTCTGTAGTTGCAAATTTAACTATTTGGTTTAAAATTAATGTATTTTGTCGAAAATTCGTCTTTTGGTAGAAAATTAAATGTGAAATGTGAAATGTAAAATGTTGGATTGAAAATTCAACTATTTGGTTAAAAACGCAACTGTTTTTCGTTAAACATCAATATTTTTTGTTTGAAAATCCGACAATTTGGTTAAAAATTAATTTTTAGTAAGTTGAAAGTCCAACTATTTGGTTGAAAATTCAACTATTTTTTTGAACATTTAATTATTTGGCTCAAAATAGAATTATTTGGTCAAAAAGTAACATTTTTTGGACAAAATTTGAACTCTTTTCTTAAATAGTCATTTTTTTTTTACGAAATTTCAACTATTTTCTGGAAAATTTGTCCTTTTGGATTGAAAATTCATCTTCTATGGTTAAAAAATATTTGTTTTTGATTGAAAATTAACTTTCTTGTTGAAAATTCAAATATCTTCCGAAAAATTCGTCTTTTTGACATAAAACATTAAATATTTGTTTAAAAATCAACTATTCTTGGTTGAAGAGATTAATCCTTATTGATTACAAATTCTACCATTTTTTGAAAATTCATCTTTTTAGGTTGAAATTTCAACTATTCGGTTAAAAGGTCAACTACATATTTTATTGAAAAATGGTCTCTTTTTTCTTTCAATGTAAAACTAGTAGGTTGTCAATGCACCTTTTTGATTAATTTTTTTATACTTGGTTGAGAGTTTGGTTGAGAGAGTCATCTCTTTTGGTAGAAAAATCTCGACTTTATTTAAAATAATTTACACTCAACTCCCGATATAAGAACGATTTCGGAAATGGCTTGCAGTGGCCTTACTCCTGAATCGGAGAAATCCAAACGTAAACAGGCAGGGCCGCATGAATCATTCCTGTTGGATTTGGACGCATGACGCAACCTGATGCAACTAACGCGCTAAGAGTGCAGCCCTCGAGCTGTTTGTCACGCTTGACTAATAACCACCTCTCTTTCGGCACAGTGGCTCCTCTCATCACGAAACTGCGGAGGCTATCAGTTCTAGGAATATCGTAAACCGGGGGCTCTTATATCGGGAGTTGAGTGTATTCCCTTATTCTTCCCCTATTTTCGTAAAAATCACCTAATTTTCCCCATTTTGAGAGCATTTTGGGCTATGAAATCTGCATTAATCTGAATATTCATTAATTAAATATAATAATAAAATTAATTAATTTCAGTCACCTGTATCGAGGATGGCTGATAGCATAAACGTAGGGATCAAAGCAAGCAACAAGCTTACAACAACAAGCAGGTATCATCGAGACTGCTGGCGTCAACAAAGCTTTGTTTCCAAACGCTCCCATCATCGCCATCACACCATAAGGTGTCCAGGCAGCAACAAACAAGAAACAAATCGTCAACGCGGCCTGTAAGTAAAAATATTATTCACATAATATTCAATTTTAATCATTGAAAGCTGAAATCTTTTTTAAATGCCCTGCATTACAGTACCCATTCCCTAGAAAAAGGTACATTTTTTAAAAAATAGGTGTCAAAAAAAGTTTTACAAGTTAAATAAACATGTAAATCGATGCTTATTAACATATTCTAATTTGAAGGATTGCAAAACAGAAATAGATAATAAAAAAAATCAGCATTTTTTAGGAGGGCGAAATAACATTCTGCAAAATCGAAATCACCTTTTGAAGATAAAACAAAGGTTTATTTCCGAGCTGAAGTGTTTCTGAATTGAGACGAAAAAAAAAGTATGGTTAAAAACAAATTATCCAGTTCCGAGAAACAGAATGTGGAACTTTGCAATATCAAAGTGACAGTAAACTAAAATTGGAATCGGCTCGGCTGCGGATCACGATAAAAAGTGCAATTTTCAGTTTAAATACAAAATAAAAACTTTCCCCCGAGATATTGAGTTACTAAATCGGGAGACAATGAGATTGATTAGAAAAAGTTAAGCAGTTCCGATTAAATCATTCAAGAATTTAGAGGTTCAAATTTCATAGGTTTTGACAATCGTCTTTGTATAGCGCCTAAACATCTTTTTTTCAATTAAAAAAAAAAAAATAATGTAAACTTGCTCCCGATATATGGGGATGGGGGGGCTAAATAAGAATAAAAAAATTTTCATACAAAAAATTATTCTGTTCCGGTAAATAGGATGTTAAGCTTTATAATCTCAAACATAAAATTGGAATAGGCTCGGTTGCGGATCACGATAAAAAGTTTAATTTTCAGCTCGAACAAAAAATAAAAACTTATTCCCGAGATATTGAGTTACTCAATTGGGAGACAATGAGTTTGATTAGAAAAATTTAACCAATTCCGATTAAATCATTCAAGAATTTAGGGGTTCAAATTTCATAGGTTTTGACAATCGTCTTTGGATAGCGCCTAAAAATCTATTTTCCAATTTTAAAAAAGGAATAAAAACTTGCTCCCGATATATGGGGGTGGGGGGCTGAATATGAATAAAAAAGTTATCATACAAAAAAATGATTCTGTTCCGCGAAATAGAATTTTGAATTATATAATCTAAACCTGAAATTGGAATAGGCTCGGTTGCGGATCACGATAAAAAGTGCAATTTCCAGTTTAAACAAAAAATAAAAACTTTCTCCCGAGATATTAAGTTACTAAATTGGGAAAAAATTAGTTTGAAGAGAAAAAGTTAACCAATTCCGAGTAAATTACTCAAGAATTTGGAGGTTGAAATTTTATGGATTTTTAAAATCGTCTTTGGATAGCGACTAAAAATCTATTTTGCATTTTTTTTAAATAATAAAAACCTGCTCCCGAGATATGGGGATAGGGCGGCTGAATAAGAATAAAAAAGTTTTCATTCAAAAAAATGATTCTGTTGCGGGAAATAGAATATTGAATTATATAATCTAAACCTAAAATTGGAAAAGGCTCAGTTGCGGATCACGATAAAAACTTTATTTTTCAGTTTGAACAAAAAATAAAAATCTACTCCCGAGGTATTGAGTTACTAAATTGGGAGAAAATGAGTTTGAAGAGAAAAAGTTAACCAATTCGGAGTAAATTATTCAAGAATTTGGAGGTTCAAATTTCATGGATTTTGAAAATCGTCTTTGGATAGCGACTGAAAATCTATTTTTCAATTTTAAAATATAATAATAACTCACTCCCGAGATATGGAGAGGCTGAATTAGAATATAAAAAGTTTTCATTCAAAAAAATGATTATGTTCCAGGAAATAGAATGTTGAATTATATAATCTAAACCTGAAATTGGAATAGGCTCGGTTGCGGATCACGACAAAAAGCGCAATTTTCATTTTAGGCAAAAAATAAAAACTTACTTACTATTTTTCAATTTTTAAAAATAATAAAAACCTGCTCCCGAGACAAAAAGAGGCTGAATGAGAATAAAAAAGTTTTCATCCAAAAAACTTATTCTGTTCCGGGAAATAGAATGTTGAATTTTATAATCTCGAACCTAAAATTGGAAAAGGCTCAGTTGCGGATCACGATAAAAACTTTAATTTTCAGTTTGAACAAAAAATAAAAAACCTACTCTAGAGGTATTGAGTTACTAAATTGGCAGACAATGAGTTTGATTAGAAAAAATTAACCAATTTCGATTAAATCATTCATGAATTTGGAGTTTCAAATCACATGGATTTTGAAAATGGTCTTTGAATAGCGCCTAAAAATCTATTTTTCAATTTTTTTAAATAATAAAAACTTGCTTCCGAGATATGGAGAGGCTAAATTAGAATATAAATAGTTTTCATTCAAAAAAATGATTCTGTTCCGGGAAATAGAATATTGAATTATATAATCTAAACCTGAAATTGGAATAGGCTCGGTTGCGGATCACGATAAAAAGCGCAATTTTCAGTATAGGCAAAAAATAAAAACTACTCCCGAGATATTGAGTTACTAAATTGGGAAAAAATGAGTTTGAAGAGAAAAAGTTAACCAATTCCGAGTAAATTATTGAAGAATTTGGAGGTTGAAATTTCATGGATTTTTAAAATCGTCTTTGGATAGCGACTAAAAATCTATTTTGCAATTTTTTAAAATAATAAAAACTTGCTTCCGAGATATGGTGAGGCTGAATAAGAATAAAAAATCTTTTATCCAAAAAAATTATTCTGTTCCGGGAAAATGAAGATTTAGTGTGACGATATCACACAATAATAGACGATTTTTCGGTGAAAGGTCTATAAAAATAAGAAACGTATATGTTTCTTTATAAATAAACGAAAGTAATTTTAAGAAATATCGTTTGTGATCAAAAGGAAAAAAGCAAAGTAAATAAAAAACCTTATAAAAGTAGCTTTTTGTACCCAATGAAGATTTAAGATTTTAAGTTGGAATTTGATTGGTACTTTAGTGCTGAACGAAGTTGCAAATAGTTTTATTTACGGCCCTTTTCCTTGAAAAAAGTACTATTTTATTATTTTACTATATTTCAATTTATTTTAGGAAGAATCTATCTTCTTGGATGAAAATTCATATTTTTTGTTGGAAATTCTTGACTGAAAAATCTTTATTGGTTTAAAATTCAAACTATTTTATTCAAAATTCGCCTTTCTGTGTTGAAAATCCACCTCTTTTCGTAACATTTTAATCCTTTTTGGATGAAAATGCAATTGCTTGGTTGAAAATAATTCTGTTTCGGTTCACAATTCAATTATTTTATTGAAAATTAAACAATTCGGTTGAAATTTTTCTTCTTTTTTTGACTGAAAACCCTTTTTCAGTTGAAAGATGGATGAAAATTCATATTTTTGGTTGAAAATTCAACTGTTATGTTGAAAAGTCGTCTTTTTTCGATGAGTTCAATTTTTTTTAATTTATAATCTTTTGGATCGACAGATTAAAATTTTATTCATTGGTTGAAAATTTAATTAAAATGTTGAAAAATGGACAATTTCGTTACAAATTCAACATTTTATTCATTAATTGAGAATTTAATTATTTTGTTTAAAAATCTTCTTGGTTGAAAATTTATCTTTTTGGTTGAAAATTTAATTATTTGGTTGGACATTCAACTGTTTCGTTGAAAGCTCATGTTTTTCGCTTGAAAATTCAACATTTTTGATGACATTTTTTTTTATTGTGCTGGTATTTTTTGTCGGAAATTGAAATTGTTATTAAAAAATCATTAGATTAAAAAGAAGTCAAATAATTCTGTAACAATTTCTGCTTACATTGGCGTTTTACACCGAAAATTGGTGTTTTTAAACAAACATTATTATCATATTTGAACAAGATGTAGAATCTTTGAAAAAATTTGGATTATGTTAGTGGTTTTCGTCGGAAATTGGCATTTTTAATAAGAAAAGTTATACTTGAAAGCAGATTTACCATTTTTGAACAATTTTAGGTTATGTTAACATTTATGATCAGCAATCGGTTATTTTAAACAGAAAACATTAGGTTTAAACGAAGATACACAATCTTAAATAATAATTTGTTATGTTTTGTTAGTATGTTTTATCTTAAATTGCTATTGTTAATAAAAAATGATTAGATTTCGAAGAATATTTACAATAGCTCAAGAAATTTAGGGTTATGTTCGTGTGTTTCACCTGAAATTTTTATTTTTAAACAAAATATCATTAGATTAATGATTTTTGTTTAAAATAATATTTACAAGCTTGAAGAATTTCGGATTGTGCTAGTGTTTTTTCGTCGGAAATTTATATTTGATTAAAAATTCATTAGATTTTAAAGAAGTTAAAAATTTTTTGAACAATTTTAGCTTACACAGGTGTTTTACATCGAAAATGGGTATTTTTAAACAAAAATCATTATAATTTGAACAATATTTAGAATCTTTTAACAATTGTGGATTATGTTAGTGTTTCTTGTCGGAAATTGATATTTTTAATTATAAAAGTTATACCTAAAAGCAGATTTACAATTTCTGAACAATTTTAGGTTATGTTAACATTTATGACCAGCAATCGGTTATTTTAAACAGAAAATATTAGGTTTAAACGAAGATTCACAATCTTAAATAATAATTTGTTGTTTTGTTAGTATGTTTCATCTAAAATTGCTATTGTTAATCAAAAATAATTAGATTTCAATGAAGTTAAATCATTTTTGAACAATTTTAGGTTGCGTTGGCGTTTTACATCGAAAATTGGTATTTTCAAACAAAAATCGTTATAATTTGAACAAGATTTAGAATCTTATTGTTGATTGTGTTAGTGTTTTTCGTTATGTTATCATTTTTCACCATAAATCGATTATTTTAAACAGAAAACATTACATTTGAATGAAAATTTACAATCTTAAATAATAGTTTATTACGTTGTGTTAGTACGTTTTCATCTCGAATTTCTATTGTTAATAAAAAATCATTAGATTTCAAAGAATATTTACAATATTTGTACAACTACGTTAGTATTTTCGTCGGAAATTAGTATTTTAGAACAAAAATGCAATGGTTTGATTGTCTATAAGAAAATATTATACAGTCGAACCTCTCAATAAGACCGCTCCGAATAAGACCGCTTCCCCTCATCCTTGCTCGAGCTCGCCGAGGCGCTTCCCCCACTCTCGCGCTGACTTCGAAATTCCAGTCAGCCGCTCCCAATAGTGCCGCCGTAGAAATCGCAAGTTTTATGGTCTTCAGGAGTTTTTTTTATATTATCCAAATATAATATCGAAAAATATTATAAAATATGAAAATATCACAATTAATATTCTATATATTTGTATAATATAAAAAAAACTCTCCTAAAAATCATAAAACTTGCGATTTCTACGGCGGCACTATTGGGAGCGGCTGACTGGAAGTTCGAAGTCAGCGTGAGAGTGGGGGGGAAGCGGTCTTATTCGGAGCGGTCTTATTGAGTGTTTCGACTGTATATTTTAATTTAAAAATTGCGTGAGACAAAAAAGAAACAATAACTGCGCGCGCATATTTATTTGCACGTGATAATTGAAAATAAAAAGGTAAAATCACCTTGGCAATGCGAATTTCGGCGGACTGAGCATTCGTGTTGGCATTGCTTCGCAAACTTTCAACGTTCATCTTCTTAGCTTGCTCACGTAGTGCTTTTTCGTGGTCCACGACATGACCCACCATTTTGCCATAGTATGTCAAAATTAAGGTCATGGGTATGCAATAGGAAAAGGTGAAAATAGTCGCCACAAAATATCGTGTATCGGAAGTATCCGTAATATAGTCAAAAGTGCAACTTGTGAGAAATCCTTCCGGGGCATATTTTCCCCATACCCCCATGATAGGCATTAAACCCCATGGAATTGTGTAAGTCCATATGAGAACGATGAACAACAGAACTTGGCCTCGGGATAATTTTCCATCCAATGGTCTAGCTATAGTACTAAACAGAAATTTAAACAAAAATTAATTAATATTAACAAGGGGAGACCGCCAATTGTAAATTCTAGTTTCAGTTCATACTTTTTTTAATAAAAGCTGATATTTTTTAATAAGACTTTTTTTATTTATATTTTTGTATTTTTTATTTACTAAAATGTTTATAAATATCATTTCCTTCAACATTTTTAAAAAATTATGCTTAATAATAATTTTAATACCTTTTTTCACGGAAAAATTGATTTCTTTTAACTTCATCATGTTTTTCGTAAACAAATTTGTTTTTTCAAGATATTATATTTTTTTCGAAATGCTTACCAGTTATATTTGAAATTAGAAGTGTAAATGAGGTTTTTTTAACGAGAAATTATATTTTTAATCAGAGTTTTTTAACATAACATTATAAAAAAAATTAATAATGATCTTTCGTGAAAAAAGTATTAAATAAATTATTATATGTCGAATTTTTGAAGATTCTTGAAGGAAATTATATTCATAACTATTTGATTAAATAACAAATACAAAAAAATAAATAAAAAAAGGTGGAGGCAACGAGAGTCGAAAACGCAACCTTTCCGCCATGAAACAGAAGCGCTACTGCCTGAGCTACCGGCCGATAGGAATTGTTTTTCACCAAACTCTGTATTACGGGTGACGAATATTTCAAAATTGATTTTCTCGAAAACGGCGAAAAAGCGCACATTACTGCTTTGGCAAATTAATATTCCGGTAATGAGCTTTTATTTAAAAAATTGGTTAAACCGAAAATAAAATTTACAGTTGTCGATCTCCCCTTGTCAGTCGAAAAGTTTTCAAATTTTTAGGACTGATAAAATAGGTTCAGGGTGGCTGTTTTAATCGTGGAAAAAAATCCCCGGTCATTTCCCAGTTCTAGAAAACTTTTCACGGTCATTGAAATTTAAAAATTCGAACTCTCAAAGCTGAAATTTTTTAAATTTGAAGTCATGAAAACGGAACACCAAATTAAAGCACCCGAACTGGAAATAATTTGAATTACAACTTTTAACATTCAACAGTTTAAATATTTCTAGTTAAAAAATATAAATCCACGCTAAAATTTTCAATTTTCTGAAGTCTAAATTGAAGAATGAATCAATAAATGTTCAAAATTATATTATTCGAAGCAATTTCAAGTTAGAAACATTAAAAATTGAACGATTTAATTTTTTTTAAACTGGACACTTTTTAAGTGAGAAGTTAAATTATTGAGACGACTGAAAAATCCCGAAAAATAAAATTCCCGACACAGTAAAATTCCTGAAAAATAAAATAGTCGACATTTAAAAATCCCAAATTGGAAATTCCCGAATAATAAAATTACCAAACAGGTTATAATATTACCGAATTTGAAAATTTTCGAATAATAAAATTTCCGACAGAAAATTGACGAATTATAAAATTGTCGAATATAAACAATTAAAAAAATGGTTTCTTAATCAATATTATTTATTTCTTAAAAAAACAATAATAAAATATTTTTGAGATGCCTGAAAAGTTCCGAAAAATAACATTTCCGACAATTTTAAATTCCCGAAAAAGAAATTTCTCGAAATTATAAAATTGCCGAAATATAAAAATCACGAATTAGAAAATTTCCGAATAATAAAATTATCGAACAGTTTATAATATTACCGAATTTGAAAATTCTCTAATAATAAAATTCCCGACAGTTCATAATATTACAGAATTTCAAGATTTCCGAATAATAAAACTCTCGATAGAATTTTGCCGAATTGAAAATTACAAAAATTGTTTTTTTTTTTAAATAAATATTATTTATTTATTTAAAAAGCAATAAATGAACTATTTTGATCAACAAAACATTTTTTTCTGAATGTTCAATGTACTACAACAAAATTATTATATTAAATTCAAATGATAATAAAAAAAAAAACATTTAGAATATTAAAAAATTGTCTTGGCAACTTTATGATTTCGGGAATTTTCTAATTCGCATATTTTCTTTTTCAGGAATTTTATTTTTCGGGATTTTTCAATCATCCCAAATTATTTTTTAACTCATTTCATAAGAAACAATTAAAATTTTATCGTGCCGAGTTTAAATTTAGCACTCTGAAATTTCAACGATTCAGACTTGCTATTTCAAAAAATGGTGCTTTAAATTGTTTAGTTTTTAATATTTTATTTATAATTTCTCATGTTAAATGAACAGTCAATTATTGCGAAATATTTTGAAAAATTATTTCTTTTAATTAAGAAATTCCATATTGATTATGTTAAAAATGAAATATTTTAGAATGAAACAATATTTGAATAGGGTTTGAAATTGAATAAAAATATCTTGTAAAATGAATGATTGTTCAATTTTTCATACTCAAACTAAAGTTAAATTTAAAAAATTAATTAATTAATTAATTTATATTACCAGTTCGACAACTTAAAAAGTTTTTCATAAGCAAATTTTTGTTTGAACGCCTTTAATTTTTAATTGCTCAATTCATCAAAAGTAACATCAAAAGTACTATCTTTCAAAATTCCTTAAAAAATGATGAAATCTTCTAAATCCTCTAAAATACCGTAAAATCCCATAAAATCTGATAAAGCCCTTTGAAGTCCCTTGAAATATTTTCAAATACCCTAAACGCTTTGAAATCCCTTTAAATCTATTAAATCTACTGAAATCTATTTAAAAATTCCTTGAAATCTAGTAAATACTGTAAAAAATCCTTGAAATCTTCGAAATTTTTTTAATATCTCAAAATTTTCTACAATGAGACAACTTTCTTTGAAGTCTCGTGAAATACCTCGGAATATTTTTGAATCCACTAAATTCTTTAAAATTCTTTGAAATTTGTTATCTTGAAATCTTTAATATCTTTTAAAATTCCTTTAAAAATGTTTAAATCATTTAAATCCTCAAAGACCCCATAAAATCCAAATAGATCCGTAGAAATCCCTTGAAATTTCTAGATGTCCCTTAAATTTTAATTTACTCCCTAAAATTATCTAGACAATTTTTCAAAAACCCTTGAAATGTTTGAAAATTCTTGGAAGCTCATAAAATACCCTAAAATCTTTCAAAACATTTACCCATCAAAAAGTTTTAAATTCCGGAAATATGAAATGGTTGAAAATTTAATAAATTGTGGAGCTAGGAAAAGGTTGCAAAACGGATTTATAATTTTTTCAACCTATTTTATCAATTCTGAAAAATTGAAAACTTTTGTACTTAATCTGAAATTTTAGATTTTTAATTACTTTACTGACTAGCCTATTATTGGACATTCAAAAAATTTAAAGTTAGTCCAGTAAATATTATTCAATGGGATAGTTGCATGAATTTAAAATAACTTTTTTCTAACCGCACATATTTCTAAAAATTGGATTAGATTTTTTTAAAGTTTTTAATAATTCATTTCTGTGAAAAAAACATTTTGTAAAAAGTATCGCAAACCCTATTTAAGTAACTCTGTGACCTTGACACGTCACTTTCGTAAAAAACTTTTAGCCAATCCCGGTCAGCTTGCTTCGAATGCTAATTGGCTGCACACTACTTCTGCTGCTCCACCCAATCAGCAATGCCTCATTTTCCCACGAAAAATTTAAAAAGTAAATATAAAAAAAAAGTATTAAATCGTATTTGTTTAAAATTTCCTCTTATAATTATTCTATTTTTACTGTTCTTTGAATTTTACAAGTAAAAAAGAATATTTACAGATGTGCTACTACCCCATTTATCAAATTTGCAGTATTTAAAAATCGATTACCTGTATCTGTCGTACGCAATAGCAGCGTTTGTTGTACCAGCACCGATTCCAGATAAGGTACCGATAAAGGCAAAGATTTGGCATCCGAGAAAGCCAGTAGCGAAGCCCGTATTAAAAGAATTGTAAATAAAAATGGGGGTCTTGAGCATCATCATAAAATCGCAGAGCGCCAAGTTCACCACCAACATATTGGATGGCGTCCTTAATGATTTAGCCCTGCAAAAGAAATATTTTAGCTTTAGCAATAAATAATTATTAATACAATTTTGAAACTGAAGTCAAATTTTTCGAATTTTATTTTTATGGAGGAATAGATAACTATATTACGTTCTTGACGTTCTTAAGTATGTACCAAATTTACGGGAACATAAACAATTATTTAGTACCTATAAAAAATATTTATCTATCAGTTTATATTGTCATTTTTATGGCTTTCAGCTTGATGTGTGCAATATTGAACAATTTTAAACAGAGCGGTTCTCCATTAAAAAAATTATGGAAATTGTTTAGGTTTTCCTAATATAAAAAAGTTTGATAGGATATTTGCTCATACTTTGCAATTTATCATATTCTTAAAAAAAGTAATTTAAACTATACAGAAATGTATTTTGAGGTCAACAATATATTCAGATATTTAAAAAAACTGCATAATTCCATAATGGTCTAGGAAATCATCGGGGTTGCAAATTTTTCCAGGGTCATAAAATATTAATTTCAAAATTCTAGGTCTTTTACAGGTTTTTTTCAGGTTTCCCAATCCAATTTATTAAAAAGTCGAGACCTCACTCTAAGATGCCTATTACAGGAAAATAAGGGATATTTAGAGAGGGGAAAAATGTAATAAACTCTACCCTATGAAAATTTATTTTCACAATTTAAAAAAAGTAGATGAAATCGACTAGAAAGAAAATTTTTTAATCGAGTGCGGACATTTAAAAAATTGCACAATTACAAATTTTTGCAAAGATTACAAATTTTACATTGTTTTAGTTTATTTTAAAGAATGAAAAGTACCGTATTTGATTTTATTGTAATAATACATTTCCACTAGGATAATTTCAATTATTTTCAAAAATATATAAATAAATTATACATAATTAATTAATTGGAATTGAACAATTTAAACGTCGAAACAAAACAATTTTTAATGTTATATATCATAATTATTCAATTTTGATCGCTTTAAAATTTATATTTAAGACTGCTGAACGTTTTTAATTAGATTATATTCAATTATTAATTAAAATTTTGAATTTTGAAAATTGTTAATCTAAAATCTATCGGTAATTAAGGCTTTTATTAAAAATTGTAAAAAAAAACAACTTTTTTAATTTGAAATGAAAGATACTTGTATTATCAACCCTAAAATTATTTGAATTTGAAACTACCCTCGAAATTACCCGATTGGGAACCGCAAAACATTAAAAATTTGTTAAAGTAATTTGAAAAATTGTATAATTTATAAATATTCGATGAGAAATCATTCGGTTTAGAATGAAACCAAAAAAATTGATTTTCAACAAAATAATTAAATTTTCAGTTATAAATGAATTTTTAAGAAAATATTTCAACTTTTAACCAGGAGTTGAATTTTCAACCAAACAGTTACATTTTAACCAAAAAAATTGATTTCGTACCAAAAATTGATTTTCAGCCAAATATTTAAATTTTCTACCAAATTGTTAAACTTTCGGGCCAAAAATACGAATTTTCGAGAAAACACTTGAATTTTCAGTGATAAAAATAAATTTTTAACAAAAAATAAAACAATTTTCAACTAAAATTATGAATCATCAACCCAGAAAAATGTATTTCGTATTAAAAAATTCATTTTCAACAAAATAGTTAAATTTTCAGTGATAAAAATAAATTTAAAAAAAGGGTTTTTACCGAAAAGGACGAATTTTCAACAAATACAAGACGAAAAATACAATTTTTGTCAATTGCTTCTTAAGATAGCCAAAAAAAAATTCGTTTTTTTATGCACTTTTTTGTGTGGGTAAAGTTTATGGACGGAAAAAAGTGAGAACAAATTTTTTCGTCCAAACATATTTAAAAAAAGACGAAAAATGCAATTTTGTTAATTTGTACTTAAGATAGCCAACAAATTTTTTTCGATTTTTTATGCACTTTTTAAAAATCTAAGGAAACACGCACATATTTTTAAGTTGAAAAAAAAATTCTATTTTTTACGGATCCAGAAACATTAGCCACTTTTACACAATACCCTTAAAAATCCGTTTACACTGGATCAGTAAAAAATGGAAAAAAAAATTTTCCAATTTTTTTTTGGTCAAATTTATGGAAGTAAATATCCTTAGACGGAAAAAAATGAGAAAAAAAATTTTTCGTTGAAATATACTTTAAAAAATGTCGAAAAATGCAATTTTGTTCATTTGTTTTTAAGGGACAACAAATTTTTTTTCGTTCATTTTTTATTTTTTTATGCAATTTTTAACAAAGTAAGGAAACACCTATTTTTAAGTTTCGAAAAAAAATTTTCTATTTTTTACGGATCCAGAAACATGAGCCACTTTTACACAAGAATCTTGATAAGAACCGTAAAAATCAGTTTACAAAGAATCCGTAAAAAAAATAAAAAAGTTTTTCCGATTTTTTATTTTTACGTTTTAAACCAAAATGTTGTCTATTTTTTACGGATCCAGTGAAAACGGATTTTTACGGTTCTTGTGTAAAAATTGCTCATCTTTCAGGTTCCGTAAAAAAAAATTCTTTGAAACTTAGAAATAGATGCGTGTTTGCTTACTTTATTAAAAATATTATAAAAAAACGAAAAACATTTTTTTGTTTCAACTTTAGATACAAATTAACAAAATTACATTTTTCGTAATTTTTTGAAATATTAGATTTCGAAGAAAAAATCTTTTCTCTACTTTTTTCCGTCTAAGTTTATTTACTTATATACAGTTTACCCAAGAAAATTGAATAAATTATTTTCTCCATGCACAAAAAAATAAAAAATTGGAAAATTTTCAATCAACCAATGAATCTAATCATTTTAAGTTTTTTTTTTCGACCCAGCCTAACTACACACTTTTAAATTCGGACTACACATAATTTTAATCCTTGAAAAATTGTATGCCTGTTAATGATTGTTAAACTAGAGATAATGAGTAAATAAAAAAATAGATAAATAGATAAATAAATAGATAGATGGATAAATAAATAAATAAATAAATAGTGAACTTACGAGGAGAATATCCAAATAACGAGGCCATTTCCTAGGAGAGCTATGAAGGTGAAGAGTATGTACAAGAGGGCTAGAAGGTAGTGAAGGGCAGGGTTCGGCTCAGGATACACCAGCCAATGTTCTGGTATATGAACCAACTCTTCTGGTGGCACGTTCCATCCTAGCAGACGTGGTGCGCCTGCCGGAAGTCTCGCTTCCCAGTGAACACTTCTGTTGTACATATTGGTTGCTCCATTCGCCAGACCCGTCACCTTGGTCGCTCTCAACTTGACCACTTCCTTTTATACACTTGGTCCGACCACCGCAAATCCGCGCTTAGGGCTTTGTGTTCTTGAGACCTTAATTCAGTTATTACGGGGCTTCAGGTAGCTAAGTCGCGGATTATCTCCTATCTGCGACGCTCAGCAAAAAATCCCTGAATGTCAAACTCTTCTCCAACCTCTAGTTTACTTATTTGTAAACTAAACTCTTCTCTCCTAAAAGCTTGCAACTCCTCCTTCTCCTTCTCCTGCCTACGACCTACACTTTATCCAAACTTGTTGCCTCATGCCAATCACTTTGTTCAGACAGGCATGCCTACAATCCCTACATTTTCTATTCACATTTTCTTCACAGCCTAGAAACGAGATTATAACTTTGCTTGCAAAAGGCAGCTCTACTGAATCAAGAATCAATTCAAGATCAACACTTTCACCCTTCACACCAATAGGATATCCCAGAATATCCGGGATGCCTCTGGGATATTCAAATGTTCCATATCCTACTTGGGACACTTGAGTATCCCAGAAACGTCCCATAGATATCCTGGCGATATACCTGGGATATCCAGATTTCCGCCTTGTAGGATATCGCGACTACATTTTCTATTAAGACTTTCTTTCAACCTGGGAACGAGATTATAAATTTGCTTGAAAAATGCAGCTCTACTGAATCAAGAATCAATTCAATTCAGGGATAACCCGTGGGGATATCCAGCAAGGTGGAATTTGGGTATCCCCAAGATATTCGGGATGTCTGGGGACCCTTCTGTGATATTCAAATGTTCCAAGAGGGATATATAACAAGCCCAAAATTGCCTCAAGACAGAAGAAATAGGGTAACTTTTCACGAAAATAGGGGAACAATCGAGAAATCATAAAAGTGCAAATATATTGCATTTTCAACAAAATAGTTGAATTTTCAACCAAAAAAGATGAATTTTTTACCAAAGGAGATATTTACGACCCAAAACGACAAACTTTTAACAAAAAAGTTAATTTTCAACCAAGAAAGATAATTGTTTAACTAAACTGTTGAATTGTCAACCAAACAGTTCAACTTTCAAGCAAAAAAGACGAATTTTCTACAAAAAACTAGAATTTCTAACCAAATACTTCAATTTTCAACCTGCTAAGATGAATATTCAAGCCAACAAGATGAACTTTCTACAAAACAGTTGAATTTTTAACCAAATAGTTGAATTTTCCACAAAAATAGCTGAATTTCCTACCAAGAAAATTAATTGTGTATAAAAAGGCGAATTTTCAAATAAAAAAGATCAATTTTCAATCTAAAATGGAATAGTTACATTTTCAGTTGAAAAAAAAATAATTTGTAACAAAAAAAAAAGAATTTTCAACAAAATAGTTCAATTTTCCACCAAGAAAGATTTTTCAGTTAGGATAGAAAATTTGTTTACCAAATTCTTGATTTTTCAAGCCAACAAGACGAATTACTACAAAACAGTTGAATTTTTATCCCGAAAATATGGATTTTTAACAAAAAAGTTAATTTTCAAACTAATTCTTGAATTTTTAACCCAAAAAGATGCATTTTTTATCGAGAAGATGAATTTTCTACAAAACGACGAATTTTCAACAAATACATATGAATTTTTAACAAAAAATATAAATTTTCAGCCTGAAACGAAACAGTTAAATTTTCACTTAAAAGAATTTATTTTCAACAAAATAGTTAAATTCTCAACCAAAGAGATGAATCTTAACATATAATAGTTGATAATTGAACCAAAAAATGTTTCCATTTAAAATTAAAGCCATTTGAATTCAACCAAAGGAGATGAATTTACAACCCAAAAATAGGTGTTTTCAACAAAAAAGTTAATTTTTCAACAAGAAAAATGAATTGTCAATGAAATTGTTAAATAATCCACCAAACAGTTGAACTTTCCAGCAAATAGACGAATTTTTAACAAACTAGTAGTATTTTTAACCAAATACTTCAATTTTCAACCTACAAAGATAAATATTCAAACACAAAAAACTAATTTTCAACGAGAGAGTTGAATTTTCCACCCAGAAGATTAATTTTCTACATAAAAAACGAATTTTCGAAAAAATACATATGAATTTGCAACCAAAAAATATAAATTTCAACCTAAAATGGAATAGTTACATTTTCAGTTAAACAAATGAATTTCCAACAAAATAGTTACACGTTGAACAAGAAAAAAGGGTTTTCTGTTAAAAAAGAAAAAAAATGCAAATAATTGTTGAATTTTCTAGTCACCAAGACGAATTTTCTACAAAAATAGTTGAACTTTCAACACAAACAGCTCAATTTTCTACCAAGAAAATTAATTTTCTACAAAAAAAAGACGAATTTTCAACTAAAAAAGATTAATTTTAAACTTGAAATGAAATAGTTAAATTTTAATTTAGAAAAATTAATTTTGAACCAAGAAAAAAAAATGAATTTTCAACAAAATAGTGAATTTTTCAACCAAAGAGATAAATCTTCAACAAAAAATGCATTTTTAACAAGGTGTTTTAACTTTCAACAAGGTAATTGAATTTTCAACCAATAGAGATGAATTCTTAACGAAATAAATGAATCATCAACCAAAACAGATTAATTTGCAACCGAAGAGTTGTATTCTTAACAAAAAGGGATGAAATTTCTACCAAAAGAGATAAATGTTCAACCAGAGATGAATCTTAAACAAAAAAATGAATTTTCAACAAAGTAGTTCAACTTTCAACCAAGTAGTTCAACTTCCAACCAGCAAAGATTAATTCTCAACAAAAATGTAACAGCTGATACTTCAACCAAATTTAAAAAAAAATTGCAAGTTCTTTGAATTATTTGAATTCAACCAAAAAAGATGAATTTTCAACAAAATAGTTGAATTCTCAACCAAAAAAAGATTAATTTTTAACCAAAAAGTTCCACTTTTAACCTGAAAATATGAATTTTCACAAAGAAAGTTATTTAAAAAAAAAACACTTAAATTTTCGACCAAGGAGATGAATCTTCAAAAACAAAAATGCATTTTTTATATAGTAGTTCAACTTTCAACCAAATAGTTGAATTTTCAACCAAAAAATGTATTTAAAAAGGAATAGTTGAATTTTAAACAAACTAGTTGAATTTTCAACAAAATAGTTGAATTTTCAACCAAAAAATGTATTTAAAAAGAAATAGTTGAATTTTAAACAAAATAATAAAACTTTCAAATAAAAGAGACGAATTCTGAACGAAAAATATAATAGTAGAGTTTTCAACTAAAAAGGATGATCTTTCAAATAAAAGAGATGACTTCCAATAAAAGAGGAATTTTCTATCCAGAAAAACGAATATTATGTGATAATTATAATTTTTCTATTTTAAGTTTTCTTTGTAAAATATTGAATATTAAGTATAATCTGTATTATAAGTATGCATAAAGGTGTTAGCCGTCAATAAACTAAATTCAATTCAACACAATTGATTTTTCGACAAAATATATGGCTTTTTAACAAAATAATTGTATTTTCAAAAAT
The DNA here is from genome assembly GCA_011634705.1 of Andricus grossulariae. Lineage (NCBI taxonomy): Eukaryota > Metazoa > Arthropoda > Insecta > Hymenoptera > Cynipidae > Andricus > Andricus grossulariae. The sequence continues at coordinate 6,432 of JAABKJ010001396.1, read as the reverse complement.
AATGAAACATCGTTTTCAGTATAAAATATTCTATTTTTAACCCATCCAATAAAAAAAAACGTTAAAAAAGAACAATTTTTTAATATTTAGAAATATTTGACTGTTTATTTAAAATGAGAATTTATTTCATTTAAAATAAATCAAATATTCCAAGCTAAACAATTTGAAACTGAATTATTTGCACTAGAAAGCCTTGAATCGTTAAAATTAAAGATTGCTCAATTTAAAATTAGAACGTTAGAATTTTTATATTTTTATTTTTTAAACTTTAACTTGTAAGTGAATGTGCTGAAGTTTGTTACATAAATAATAATTAAACAATTATTAATTTGAAATGAGCTGAAATTGAACAAATTCAATTCAAAAGTATTTATGTACACAAAAATGTTTGAATTGCACAATTGTAATTTAAAAATAAAGGAAAGAAATTATGGTTTTTAATTTTTTTTCTAATTGGATGGGAAACTTTTTTGTTTTTTACATTTTTAGGGACATTGTTTTGTTTTTAAGATTTTTATCAAGTTGGAAATTTTTGTTTCAACATTTTTTGAATTGGAAGAACATTCTCTTTAGGTTTTGATCGAGTTGGAAGAAAAGAATGTTTGTTTTTCAAGTTTTTCTGAGCCGGAAGAGGCACTTCTTTTGTTTTGAACCTTTTTATTAAGTTGGAAGGGAGGACATTTTGGTTTTCAATTTTTTTCCGAATTGGAAGAGGAAATTTTTTTCGTTAAGATAAAACTTTTAAACTTTGCTTTGTTTAATTTCATTTAATTCAAAATTGTTTAATTGGAAAGTTTAAAAAACTTCCATTTTATACAAAAATTAACATTTTTTAACTGCAAATTTAAATGTTTAAAATTCAAAACAGTTCCACTTTGAATGATTTAATTTGCCGTTCATTTTTTATTACTTCAAATAAAATAATTTTCAGTTTTAAGACCGAATTTCTTAATTTCAATGACTGGATAATTTTTAAGAACCAGACCAGGAATTTTTTCATCGATTAAAACGGCCACCCTGCAAACGCATCTTGGCACGAAATTTGAATTGCAACGTTTTATTTTTTTAGTTTATATTTTAATATATTGAGAAACGATTAGAAGGACATTTTTTTCTTTTTTTCTCTCTTTATTTTCTATAAATTCTGTCAATTCTCTCTAAATACTTTTCGTCTTTTAAATTTCTACTAAACTACGTCTTTAATATAAAAATATAAATTTCAATAAAGTAAAATTTGCATTATTCTCGACCATGTCTCTCGGCCGAAGCGTCTGTCAGAGTATGGGCAGGTAAATACAAGGACGGATTGTTAGGATCCCGCAAAAGAGGATTCTTGAAAGTTGAAGTTGCAGCGCCGATGCTGCTGTAACCTTCATCGTAAAGCGAACAGTAAGGAACTTCAAAGTCGAGTAGAAACTTCCAGACTTGATTGTAAGTCCAGTCGAAAATTGGATTAACTCTTATCAGCTGAGGCCATCCAGAGTCTGTTTTACAAAATGGTTCGAGTCGGTCTCCGTGTGGATCAGCTTTTCGAGTCCCCATCAGACATGCTCGCAATTTAGGGTTTTCCTGCACGAAATCAGCCAGGGATTCTCTTAGCGGCTGCTTCTTGCGAACTACTCGCAATCCATAATAGGCGGATGCTTTTTTTACGAAGTCTTCGACCTAGAAGTAATTTTTGTTTTAATTTTGAGACGAGTAGTTGACCACACGACTTTCGAGTGTACACCAGATTTCACAAGGATTTCAAAACAGTTTCAAAGATTTCACATACTTCACAATGATTTCAAATATTTCAAAAGTTTTCACACAAATTTCAAAGAATTAAAAATATTTCAACAGATTTCGTGGAATTTACAAAGATTGTTTAATATTTCACAAATATTTCAAACATTTTACATATTTCAAAATAACTGACAAAGAATTCATAAAGATTTCAAATATTTCAAAGACTTCCCAAAGATTTTAAAGATTTCACAAACTTCAAAAGCATTTACAAAGATTACAAAAGAATTCACTAAGATTTCCAAAGAATTCACAAAGATTTCAAAATAATTCACAAATATTTCAAATATTTCAAAAAGATTTCAAAGACTTCACAAAATTTCTTAGGATTTCAAAAAATTTAACAGATTTCACAAGAATTCATAAAGATTGGAAAAATTTCACACATTTTAAAATAATTCACAAAGATTTCAACGACTTTACAAGGATATCAAAGAATTCGCAAAGAATTTTAGGATTTCAAAATAATTCACAAAGATTTCAAGATTTCAGAAAGATTTCAAAGATTTGAAAAATATGTAAAAAAAAATCACAAAAATTTTAAATACACCAAAAAGATGTTTCAAATATATCACAAATATTTCAAAGAGTGCACAAATATTACAGAACGAATTCAAAGATTTCATATACCTCAAAATGATTTCAAAGATTTCGAAAGCTATCACAAAAATTTCAAAGACTTCAAAATATTTCAACAGCATTCAAAAGATTTCAAAGAATTCACAAAGATTTCAGAAAAAATTATAAAAATTGCAAAGGTTCCAGGAAGATTAAAAATATTCCACAAAGATTTCACAAAGATTTCAAAATATTTTAGAAAATTCAAAAGACTTCGAAAAGATAAAAAAAAAATGTAAAGAAATGACAAAGATTTCAAACAAATTCACAAAGATTTCAAATACTCCAAAAAAGATTTTTCAATTATTTCAACATTTCAAATATTTCACAAAGATTACACAAATAATTCAAAGATTTCATATACCTCACATTGATGTCAAGGATTTCAAAAAATTTCAAAACTTATCAGAAAAAATTGAAAAGACTTCAAAATATTTCAACAGTATTCAACAGATTTCAAAGATTTTTAAATATTTCACAAAGATTTCACAGATTTAAAAAGATTTTTTAAAAAATCACAAAGAATCCAAAAATATTTCAAATATTTCACAAACATTTTTCAAATATTTCACTGTGATTTCTAAAGATTTCAAAGATTTTTAAATATCTCACAAAGATTTCACAGATGTCAAAGAAATTTACAAAGATTTCAGAAAGATTCCAAATATTTCACTACGATTTCTAAAGATTTCAAAGCCTTTAAATATTTCACAAATATTTCACCGATTTTAAAAGATTTCCAAAAAATTCACAATGGTTTGAGAAAGATAACAAATATTCCACAAACATTTTTCAAATATTTTACTGCAATTTCTAAAGATTTTAAAAGTTTTTACAAATTTCAAAGGATTAAGGAAGATTTCAAATATTCCAAAAAGATTATTCTAAGATTTCACAATGATTACACAAATACTTCAAAGATTTCCGATATTTTACACAAACTTCAAAAGAATTCACAAAGATTTCAAAGATTTATAAAGCTTTTAAATTATTTCACAAAGTTTTCAAAATAAATCACCAAGATTTCAAAAATTTCCAATATTTCAGAAAGATTTTTCAAAGATTTCAAAAATTTTCAAAATATTTCAGAAAATTTTAAAGACTTCGCAAAGATTTTAAAGATTTCACAAAGGATTTTCAAAGATTTTAAGTATTTCATAAAGATTTCAAAAGAATTTACAAAGATTTCAAAAGTTTTCAAATATTTTTCATAAATTTTAAAGACTTCGCAAAGATTTTAAAGATTTCAGAAAGGATTTTCAAAGATTTTAAGTATTTCACAAAGATTTCAAAAGAATTTACAAAGATTTCAAGTATTTCACAAAGATTTCCAATATGTCAAAAGAATTCACAAAGATTTCAAAATATTTCTGAAAATCTCAGACTTCGCTAAAAATGTTAAGAATTCAGAAATTTTTTTACATATTTCAAAAGAATTCTCAAACATTTCAAAGATTTTAAGTATTTCAGAAAGATTTCAAAGATTTCAAACGAAATTTACAAAGACTTCAGAAGTTTTCAAATATTTTTCAACAATTTTAAGTATTTCACAAAGATTTCAAAAGAATTCACAAAGATTTTACAAAGATTTTAAATGATTCAGAAAGATTTCAAAGATTTCACAAAGATTTCAAGTATTTCAAAATGATTTCCAATATTTCAAAAGAATTCACGAAGATTTCAAAATATTTCTGAAAATTTCTGACTTCGCCTAAAAATTTCAGAATTCAGAAAATTTGTACATAATTAAGAGATTTCACAAAGATACCGAAGATTTCTCAAAGATTTCAAAGGTATCACATAGATTTCGAAAGTTTTCAGAAAAATTCAAAGACTTCTCGAAGATTTGAATGATTTCAAAGATTTCACTAATATTTCACAGATTTCAAAAGAATTCACAAAGATTCCACAAAGATTACACAAAGATTTCAAATAATTCAGAAAGATTTAATAGACTTAACGAAAAAATAACAGAATTCCAAAAGAATTGAAAAAGATTTCTCAGAATTCACAACAATTTCAAAGAATTCACAAAGATTTCAAAAGATTTCACGAAGGCTTGTCCAAGAGATTTCAAGAGCGATCGACCCCTCGCTATTCTATTAAATGACTCCATCTTTATAGTGACCATTCAATTTTTGAAAAAATTCGAGGTTTATTCGAGGTTTTTATAAATCATAAATTTCGTGTTTGAAGTGGAAATTTCATAAAATTTAATTTGTATTACCTCTGGGAAACAATCCCCCGTTACGTACAAACTCAGCAAAGGTTCCATCCCTTTAATGACTTTGAAAGCTGCTGCTAAATGCAAAACTGCAGTGCAGTCTTTTCCACCATTGAAGGAGAGGAATACTTCATCAGGATTGAACCTAAAATGAGAGTTAAAATATAGTTTAAAAATTGTTTAAACTCTGCAGAATAATTCAAACTTATTTAAACTTTGCCTTTTTCATTGATTGTTTCTTCTTTTTATATTACCATCATTTATCGTCATTTAATGAAAATTTGTCCACTCATTTTTAAGGAAAATAATCATTTTTTCTTACTTGCTTCACATTTTCCCTTATAAGTAACTTTTTTTAAACTCATTTAAAAGGGGATAATTCTATACGTATACACATTTAATGAATGCATTTTCAAGACATTGAGAAAATATAAAAAAAAAATCCATTAGGGGACCTCCAAATCATATCCGATTTCGAAATTTTTAAATTGAAATAATTTGTTGACTAAAAAGTACAACTTAGGCCAGTGTGAGTGTTCAGATTCAAATATCTGTTGTTTTTTTTACTTATAAAATGAATCTCCCGAGGAGGAAACAACTTTGGTAATCTGCTGGACCGATCGGTTCTCCTAACTGAAATTCCGGTGTAATCCGAGTAATAAAGGTAATCAGGTAATCCAGTGTAATCCATTTGTAATTCAGAGTAATCTACTTGTAATCCGTGGTAATTCACGAAAATTGTAGTAATCTCATTATTCCGGAGTAATCCACGAAAATATTCCATTTGTGCTTAAAAATTGATCTTTTATTGTTGAAAATTCATATTTTTTGTTGAAAATTCATGTATTTTGCTGAAAATTCTTCTTTTTGGTTGAAAATTGAACTACTTTGTTACAAATTCGTTTTTATTTTTGACTGAAAATTAATTTTTTAACTGAAAATTTAAGTATTTTATTTTTTGTGAACATTGGTTTTTCTTAGTTGAAAGTTAATGTATTTTCTTGAATTTTCTTTTTTTTAAGATTCTTGCTTTAAAATTCATCGATTTCGTTGAAATCGGAACTTTTTGTTGAAAAATCATGTATTTCATAAAAAATGCTTCTTTTTAGTAAAAAATTAATTTTCTTACTTGAAAATTCATCCTTTTGGTACTCCATTCATTTTTTTTGTGTTAGAAATATAAATTTTTTGTTGAAAATTCATGTTCTCAGGGTGGCGG
>JAABKJ010001395.1:0-30757 GCA_011634705.1 Andricus grossulariae | reverse complement strand
AAAGATTTTAAAAGATTTGAAAGATTATAAAACATTTCGAAAGATTTCAGACGTTTTCAAAGATTTCACAAAGATTTCAAAGATTCTAAAAGATTTAAAAGATTATAACATATTTCAGAATATTTCAGAAGATTGCAACGATTTTATAAAGATTTCACAATGGTTTCGAAAGATTTCATAAAGATTTTAAAGATTTTAAAAGATTTGAAAGATTATAAAACATTTCGAAAGATTTCAGACGTTTTCAAAGATTTCACAAAGATTTTTTCCTTTTTTTTATTATTTCCCATAAGAAAAAAAGATGGTTTTATACATTTAATTCAGAATCGTACAAATTGTTTCTAATACATAAAATATTAGTTTTTGCTAATAATTAGATGTTTAATTAGATCAAGATGTTAATTAATTCAACTAACAAACATAATTGTTTAAACAATTTATTATTATTTTTAATATTCTCTTTGAATAAAGCTGGAAAGTTCCTTTTTTTACGGAAATTTCCAACTTTTTGTTCACTTGTAAGTTAGTTAGATAACCGTTATTGCAAGTTAACAAACATAATTATTTAAACAATTTATTATTATTTTTAATATTCTCTTTGAATAAAGCTAGAAAGTTGGGTCTTTTACGGACATTTCCAACTTTTAGTCTACTTGAAATTTAGTTAGGTAACAATTATTGCAAGTTGACAAACTTAATTATTTAAAAAATTTATTATTATTTTTAATGATGTTCTCCTCTAATAATGATCTCTTTGAATAATGTTCTCTTTCAAGAATACTAGAAAGTTGCAGCATTTTCTGAAATTTTCCAATTTTTGTCCATTTCTCACTTAATGTGTGGTAATAATTAATGTAATTTAACAAAAATAATTGTTTTCACAATTTATTATTGCTTATGACTATCTTCTTTTATAATAATGATAGAAAGCTGAGGTTTTTTCTGATATTTTTAACTTTGCTTTGGCTTTTTAGTTATGGACAAATAATAAATAAACATTTTTTTTAAATTTCTTTCTTTTTTGTGGATATATTTGTTTAAAATATAACCAGATATTTGAAATATTCTTCAAATTTTCTATATAGATCGTATTGAATGTAACTTTTCCTTGAAGTAGTTACTGAGAGTCTTTTTGTTTAAATTAATATTTTTAAAACATTAGCAAAGGAGTAAGAATACTTCATTCCGAAAAAATGGAATACTATTTAAAAAATTCTTCTTTTTGATGTTCATTTATTATTTGTTCATAACTGAAAAGTCTAAGAAAAGCAATAAATTTCAGAAAAAATCGCAACCTTCTAGCGATACTCTCAGAGAAGATAGTTATAAACAATAATCAATTGTTTATACAATTATGTTTGTTAAATTTAATTATTCATTACCTCATTCTAATTAAAAAGTGGACAAAAAGTAGAAAATTTCAGAAAAAACTATTTTTTATTTTTCATCCTATCTATAATTTCTAGTTATTCTAAGATAATATTATTATAAATAATCATACATTGTTTAAACAATTCTTTTTGTCAACTCCAATTATTGATTATTGCCTCGCTCTAATTGAAGGGTTGAAAGCAAGTTAAAAAATTCAGAAAAAACCGCGACTTCCCAACTTTATTCTGAGAGAAAATTGCTATAAATAATAATAAATTGTTTAAAAAATGTATTCAAACATCTAATCATCATTAAAAAGTAATATTTTATGTATTAGAAACAAATTGTACAAAAAAACCCCCGCCAAAAATAATAATTAGGGTTAAAAACTCGCATAATCCAATTTTTCACTTATGGGGTTTCTTGAAACCCTATAAAACAGACTTATGGGGGTACAAGTCAAAAATTAATTTTTTATTCCTATTATATGGCTAATTGTAAAGATAAATGTTGAGGGTCAACCCATTATACCTAATATTGACGATTCTGAATAAAATGTACAAAAACATTTTTATTTTCTTATGGGAAATACGTGTACATCAAGGGGCTTTTGAAACCTCTAAATATAATTTTTTTTTCAAGAAAAAAAACGTATTTATTTTGTTATGGATTTGAACAAATTTGGGGAAGATATACAAGAAAATTGGAGACAAAAATTTGGGCCACCCTATTAATCACTCTTAAAATCTGATGTACAAGCTTTCGTGAAATCTTTGAAATCTTTGTGAAATCATTGAAATCTTTCTGAAATCTTTGAAATCGTTGTGAATTATTTGAAATCATCTGCAATCTTTTGAAATATTTTATAATATTTGAAATCTTTTGAAATCTATTGCAATCTTTGAAATCTTTGTGAAATCTTTGTGAAATCTTTGATGAAATCTTTGAAATCATTGTGAAATCTTTTGAAACCTTTGTGAAATCTTTGAAATGTTCTGAATATATTGAAATATGTTATAATCTTTTGGAATCTTTGCGAAGTATTTGAAATCTTTATAAAATTTATGAAATCTTTGAAATCTTCTGAATATTTTGAAATATTTTATAATATTTTATAATCTTTGAAATCTTTGTGAAATCTTTAAAAGAAATTTTGAGGGCCAACTCCATACACATTGAAGATTCTGAATAATATGTACAAAAATGTATTTTTTCTTATGGGAAAGACGTGTTAAACTTCATGGCACTTGAGGGCCCTCTCATTATCATATTTTTTCAAAAAAAGCATTTATTTTTTGTGAATTTGAACAAATTAATGGGGAGAGGGGATATGCATGAAAATTCGAAGAAGAAAAATTTCAAATTCATTTTTGGACCACCTTAGTGGTCAACCCTTCGGGACTCAATCAGAGTAAATTAGTTTTTAACCAATATTTTGATTACTAAAGAATACTCAAATTTCTTTATGACAGGAGTGGAGTTTCAGCCTCAAATCCGTACGTTCCATTATCTTATAGTTCGGTTGACCAACGTATATTTTTCAAGAGGCCCGAGAAGGAAAATATACAAGAAATTCTGAAGGAATTAGATTCTTTAAAGACTGAATTACAGTGGCCCTTTCAAACTGATGAAGTTTTCGAATGGATCGCTGCAGAACAACCGCAAACACACATTCAGGTAACTTTCGATTTTTTACTGAATTTATTACTAAAGTTAGGATTTTGTTTTTTTAACATTTAAATTAATCAGGGTGACTGCAAAACTTCATTTTCAAAATTCCCTCACTTTTCTCTGATTTTTCTTTGACTAATTTTTCAATTTCTCTGACCATTAATATTTAAAGACCAAAATTCTAATATTGTAATATTTTTAATATACAATCTTTTATAAATGGAATAAAACAATTTTTTAATTTTAATTGATATATTTTTAGTTTATTATTATAAGGGTTGCCACATCCTAATTGACTTTAAAACAGTGAAAAAGGGACATAAATAAACCGAAAAGTTTCCCAAATTAACTAATTTCTAATCTATGTGACTAATGTGCATTAATATTGTGAGTAATTTTGTTATGAATTTAATAGAATTTAAATGAATTTGATAAAATTTATATGGATTCCAGTTGAACTATAACGATTAATCCATAAGACTTCAAAGAAATTCAAGTTAAATTCAAAAGAATTCAAATGAATTGGAAAAGGTTTTAAAATCGAATAAATTCCATTGGTTTCAATAAAATCGGAGTTTAAAAGACTTCAGGATTAATTAAACAAAGACTAAAAAAAATTCAGTTAATTGAGTAGAATTGAGTGGATTTAGAGAAATTCAAGTGAGTTCAAAAACTTCAAGAGAATTCCAAAAAATTCAAAAGGATGTAAAAGAATTCAGGATATATTAATAAAAATTCGCCGTGAATGCCAAATGAATTGAAATGAATTTAAAAAAAAATAGTTGAAAATCTCTTCAAATCTTTTAAACCGTACAAAATCCCTCAATTCATGTGAATAAATTCATTAAAATAGTATAAAATCCCGTGAAATTACATGGAATCTGATATTTCCTGAAGTCTTGGAAAATTTATTAAAATATCTTGAGAGCTTTTAAAATTCCTTAAAATTATTGAAATGCTCGGAAATGTTATAAAACCCCGAAAAATTGTTTAAAATATCTTATAACTTCACCTAGTTCCTGTAAAATGGTTACATATCTTCCGAAATTATTTAAAACCGCATGAAAATGTTTGTAAATACCGTAAAATCATTAAAATCCTTGGAAATCACTTAAGATTATTTAAATACCTTGAAAATGCTTTGAAATCTTTTGTAACATCTTAAAATATTTCAAACCCTTCGAAATTCCTTAAAATTATTGAAATCAGTTAAAAATTCACTTAAAATTCTTAAAACTCTTTAGGAATACCTTAAAATATTTGAAAATATTTGGAATCCTACGAAATCCCTCAATTAATGTAAATCAATCCTTTGAAATGATTAAAATATTATAAAATACCCTAAAATTATATAAAATCTGATAGTGTTTCCTGAAATCCTGCAAAAATGGATTAAAATACCTTGAAAGCTTTTAAAATCATTCAAATCCTCAGAAATCTTATAAAATCGCTTGGAATCGTTTTAAATGCCCTAAAATATATCAAATCCTTTGAAATATTTTGAAATTCCTTAAAACTTTTTACAGCTCTTGATAATTCCTTGGAATTTTTAAAAACACCCTTAAATCTTTAGAATCCTTTGGAATCCCTTCAAACGATTCAAATATTTTCAAAATTCATTACATTTTTTTGAATATCCTGACATATTCAACATCCTTTGATATATTTTAAAATTCCTTGAGATTTTTTAAAGTTCTTCAAAATTCCTTAAAATTTTTTAATTCTTTGAAATCTCTTCAAATTATTGAAATCTTTTGACATACAGTGGCTTTATTGAAAGAAAAGTGACTAAAGTGATCTTTTTATTTTTTTTTTAAGTGACTGTAGTGACTATGTGGCAGCTCTGATTATTCTTGAGAGTTACTTAAAGTGCTTCTTACAGAAATTCCCTGACTTTTGTAATTTTTTTCAAATTCCCTGACTTTTCCCTGATTTCCAGGTTTTCCCTGACCTACGGCCACCCTGTTAATGTATTCATTGTATCTTAAAATCTAATTTTGAACTAAACATTTTTCAGGTGAAATATCAAGATGCTGGATTGGTTTCGAGCACACTGCTTTTGGAACTACAACCTTGGTGCTTTGTATTAAATTCTTCCGGATGCCATATTTCTCTCGTATCGGAGGATGTCGAACTTTGTTCTGTACCTCATTTTGGAATCGTTGCACCTCCCAAATTAGAGGTAAAAATATTTTTTAAATAGTACCTTTTTAAATATTTACTAGAGGAAAAAATCGATTCAATCACTTCAAATGTCACTATATATCACATAAAATAATGTACCCAACTTCGAAAGAGTTTGATTTGAAATAATCGCCCTCAATTTTACTATTACAAATCGAAAACCTTGATAGTTCAACAATTAGGGGTTTAAAATATTAAAAATGGCATAAGTTTCAATTGAAGCTTTATAAATTAGACAAGTTTATTTTCAGAAAATTTAAAATTAAAACATTCATTATATCATAAAATAATGTCAAATTTAATCGTTTAAAATTTTACCATTTTTAATTAAAGTATCTAATCGTATACGGCACAATTTACCAATTATTATTAATTGTAATCTATTCAAGGTAGCTGTCGTTCCATAAAGTTATTGATTTATTTTGTTGTGGAGAACATTCCCTATAACTTTGCTCTTTCCAATTTTAAAAATCAATAAATAATCTTCAACCACAGTTATTTGTTTTAAAAAATTGCTTTAAAAAAATTGTTTAAACTATTTCAGCCATAGAAAAATTTACATTCAAAATTTGAAACAGTAGAGTTGTAAAGAATGTTCTCCCCAAAAAAATAAGCCATCAATTATTGAAATTCAACAATGTTCAAAAACTGGTAAGAAGCGATTGTAAAAAAAATTCAATTACGAAAACATGGTTATAATAAATTTTCTTTGTAAATTTAAAAAATTTGTAATTAAAAATAATGTTTTTTATTTGAAATTACATCAGCAATAATATTTAATTATTTTAATTCTTGAAATCATTGATAAACTATTTTTTCAGATGTCAGATTTTTGGCACGACACTACCATAACTTTAGAATTCTAATTTAAAAATGGTTAACCTGAAAAAGAGATTTTGAATCGTTAAATTTCGAACGCTTTATAGTTTTAATTGTTTAGTTTTGAATGTATGCAAATTTTTTCAAATAGTGAAAATGGCAGTGAATTTATTTTTTGAACGAGAATAAATTTTTAATAATTGTTGCCCAATAGTTATGGTTTTCTGATTTGACATTGTATAATTCTAAATACTTGAAACAAAAAATTTTTTCCAGGTATCTCGAGTTATTTCTCGGTATAATTTTTCATAGTATGGAGCCATTCAAATATTTCGCATTTTGTAAAGCAATCCATTCGAAATATGTATAAAGTTTCGCGATTTTAATACAAATAATTTTTTTTCATTTTCTAGGGATTCAATTTATATTTTTAATTTAGAAAGCTTTGGCAAATTATATTGCAAGATATTCGTAAATATATTAGCAATATGAATCAATTAAATAATTAAATAATACTAAAAATTTTATTAATCATTTCTTGAATTTGTTTCTAAAGTCCATGAATCAAATTCCTAACTGTTCAAGTAAAAATATTGCAATTTCAACAAATTAGATCAATTTTTGATCAAATAGTTGAATTTTGAACTAAAAAAGATCAGTTTTCGATCAAAAATAGAATAGTTAAATTTTCAGATAAAAAAATTAATTTTCCACCAAAAAATTTCAACATGAATTTTCAACGAAATAGTTGAATTTCCAACTAAAAAAAGACAAATTTCCAACCAAAAAGGAATAGTTCAATTTTCATTTTAAAAAAATTTCAACCAAACTGAGGAATTTTCAGCTAAAATAATAATTCTACAACTGGAATAGTTGAGTTCTAACCAAAAAGACGAATTTTCAACTAAAATGATGAATCTGTAACTGAAATACTTGAATTTTCAACAAAAAGAAGAATTTTCAACCAAGAATTTTAATTTCCATAAAAAAGACGAATTTTCAACAAAATATATGAATTTTCATTTAAAAAAAAATAAACTGTCAACTGAGAATTGAATACATAAATTTGTAATTAAAAAAAATTAATTTTCAACCAAAGAGATACATTTTTTACTAAAATAGTGGGATATTCAATTGAAATAATTACATTTTGAGTTAAAATAAGAATAATTTTCAACAAAAAAAAACTAATTTTTAAGTTACAATTTTCAAACAAAGTAATGAATTTTCAATTAAAATAATGAATCTTTCACTGGAATAGTTGAATTTTAAACCAAAAAGATGAATTTTCTACTAAAATGATAAATCTTTAACTAGAATAATTGAATTTTTAACCAAAAAGAATAATGTTCAACCAAGCAGATTTTTTTTACCATAAATATGAATTTTCATCTAAAAAATATAATTAATTTTTCAACCAAAAATTTATTAATTAAATTTTTAGTAACAAAAAAATATTCAAACAAAAAGATGAATGTTTAGTTGAAAAAAAAATTATTTTAAACCAAAAATTAAAATAAATTTTCAACAAAATAGTTGAAGTTTCAATTGGAATAGTTAAATTTTCAGTAAAAAAATTAAATTTCAGCTAAAAAAAACGAATTGATAAGAATTTTCAATAAAATGATCAATCTTCAACAAAAAAAAATTCATTTTCAACCGCAGATTTTAACTTACAACCAAGTAATGCAATTTTCGCTTAAAAAAATATGAATTCTGAAAGAACAATATAGTAGTTTATATTTGAATAAAAAAAATGTTAATATTTAATTAAGAATAGTCGAATTCAACCAAAAAAGTTGACTTTTCAACATTAGTTTAATTTTCTGCTAAGAAAAATTTGTCAGACAAGAGAGAGAGAAAGAATTGCAAACAAACTGTTGAATTTTCAAGCAAAAAGATGAATTCTCATTTTCAAACCAATATTTGAATTTTCAACTAAGGCCGATCGATTTTCAACCAAAAATAAAACAGTTAAATTTTCAGTTAAAAAAACGAATTTCCCAACAACTACTTTTACAAATAAAGAATCATTGTATTTCAATTTTTAGTAGACACCCTGTAACTGGTTAATTGAAAACATTTGTTAAATTTTCAATTTTCAATTCTTTGTACTAAAATTGTTTAAATTTGAAAACTTCGAAATGAATTTTAAAATTGTTCAATTGTAATGTCTTTCAGGACTTCATGCTTGATAAAAAATAAAATTGTAAGTGATTCGCATTCGGAGATTGTCTACTATTTAAGGATTCGAATTAATTTGGTTTCAAAGTCCATTCATGAAATTAAATTAGGTGAAAAAAATTTATTTGCGACTACAGATTCATTAAGTAAATAAATCAGACTTGTTAAACATGTAAACACTGTTTAAAATTCATAAACATTTGTCAATATTTCTCTTATAATATATAATTTTATAAAAATTTCAAATTCCATTTTTTAAATTGAAAATATAGTAATCACCTACACCATCAATGAAATATGTCTTTACTGAATCAAAAATGAATAAATCCATTTTGAAGTTACTATCTTCAATACAGTATTAAATTCAAAAGTTTTTTTGTGAAATAACTATGATTATTTATTTTTATGTTTAAATATTTCAAATTAAGAATATTTCCACTTTCAATGCTTAAAGTAGTTTAGTTTTGAATATCGAGAAATGGCCAAGAGTTTTTAAAAAGATTTTAGTGGCCACCCTGCGATTAAAAAAAAGTCTCCTTTATTCGCAAATATTTCTTTAATAATCGTCTCAGATATATCATAGCTCTCTTTTATTTCAATCTGTTTTTAATTTATATTTTTTAATCGATTCAGGGTACCTTTCATTTAGGAGTAGCAATTGGAGACACGTATTACACATCCTCTGCTCTCCAATTGGCTCGACCTGACTGGAGTCAAAGTTTTTATATGCCAAAGATTGGAGGTTTGATACCAGTTGAAGGAAGTACGAAAACTGCTATCGATTGTGGCTCTAGTGTAAGTAGCTAAAAATAATTTGAAAAAGTAATTCTACCCCCTGTCAATTTATTTTTAATCGATCGACCAATCGTCTTTGATCTCGTTTCAATCTAACCATCTATTTCTAATTCTTCAGCTTTGTATTGTAAACATCAAAAGCAGTATGCTCGAAGACATGCGTTTAGTACGAATTTGTAGCAGTTATGTTATTGGAAACATGACTGGTCAAGAATTGTGTGTAGCTACACTCGCTCTTCCTGAAGATTCTAGTGAAATCGAACTACCTGCCGATCTCACTCCTCACAGTATAAACATTTTGCCAACGGAAGATCAAAAGCAAGTTCATATTTCATATTCAGTTCATACAGTACTAGGCCTCGGACTCATTGCACTATTCACACTCACGACTAGCCTCGATTAAGTTCAACCTAAAAGTACTCCGCTTATTTTAAGCCAAGAAAGAAAAAAAATCGTACTAAGCGTTTTTGAGAAAAAAGATTTTTTCATTTTTAGCTATTAAAAATCTCATTTTTCTCGAAAACGACGCAAAATATGAATAGCAGTTCATAGTTCAAAATTGTTCCCCTTTCTGAAATCTATGACAATGTACCCTTACCAGATGTACATCTTGTTTATTTTAATAAAAAATTTCAAACAAAATATCAAAAATCTATTAAAGCTAAATTTATTTGATAATTTTTTTGAAAATTTTTGTTAAAATACACAAGATATACATCTAATAATGGTACATTTTCATAGATTTCAGAAAGGGGAACAATTAAAAAAAATTCTATTCATATTTTGCTTCGTTTTCGAGAAAAATGAGATTTTCAATCGTTAAAAATTATATTTCTTAAATTTTAGAGATAAAAACCAATTATTCCTTACTTTGAAGCACAAGAATCTCGTGAAACATATTCTTTACATAGTCAGTGAACTAAAAAAAGACGTTTCTAAAAATAATATGTTAAAGTTTTTTAAACTAAATGCTATTTGAGTTGATTTTTATTGATTTTTTCGATCATTTTGAAAAAATTTGTCGAATGAAACAAGATAAACATCTGGTAAGGGTATAGTTCTATAAATTTTACGAAGGGAAAGAATTTTAAACTATGAATTGCTATTAACGTTTCACATCATTTTCGAGAAAAATGAGATTTTTACTTGTTAAAAATGAAAAAAATATTTTTCCTCGAAAACGCGTAGTACGATTTTTTTCTTTCTTGGCATAAAATAACCCGCGGCCTCTCTGAAACACGTACAATAAAGAAAATGGATGTACAACTACTTTTGGGTTGAATTTAATCGAGGCTAACCGTGCACTATTTGTTACTTTTTTTGAACGATGAATCTTATCTGCTACTATTTCGAAAAGAAGCACACTTTTTTTCTTCTTTTTTCTTATGAATTAACAAAGTAGTACAACTTTCAACCAAGTAGTTAAGTTTTCAACCAAAAACATGAATTTTCAACACAGAATATTAATTTTCTACCAAATAAGATGAATTGTCAACAACAAAACATACATTTTGAATCAAATACTTGAATTATATGGATTTTCAACCAAGAAGATTAATTTTCTATCTGAAAAGACGATCTTTCAACAAAATACATACACTTTTTTAACCAAATAATTGAATTTTCCACCAAGAAGATTAATTTTCTATCAAAAGGACGAGTTTTGAGAAAATTACATACATTTTCAACTACATAGTTTGAGCATTGGATATCATGCTATTTCATATTTTATTTGAATAATTTTCAGTTTATATTTTTTCATTTCTAAAATTTTTGAACTAAATAGTTGAATTTTATTTGATTAATTTTCAGTTTATATTTTTTTTTCATTTCTAAAATTTTTAAACTAAACAGTTGAATTTTTAAACTTAGACGATCAACTTTTAACCAAAAATTAAGCACGCAAATTTTCATTTAAGATCATTTATTTTCAATAAAAAATTTTTTTCTAGAAAATAGTTTAATTTTGTAACAAATAGTAAAATTTTGTACCAAATTCTTGAATTTTCAAGCCAAAAAGACAAATTTTTTACAAAACAGTTAAATACTTGAATTTTGTACTAAATTCTGTAATTTTCAAGCCAAAAAGACGAATTTTCAACAAAAAAAGACGAATTTTTAACTAAAATTATGATTTTTTAACCAAAAAAAAATTTCTTGCAAGAAAGTAGTTCAAATTTCATTTAAGGAGTTGAATTTTCAACCTAAAAAGATGAATTTTCAACAAACAATTGTATAGTTGATATTTCAATAAAAAATAGTTGAATCAAAACAGATTAATTTTCAACAAAAGAATTGCATATTTAACCAAAAAAGATGAATTTTCAACCAAGAAGAATAATTTTCTATGGAAAAAGATAATCAGGTAGTTGCATTTTCATCCAATAAAGATGAATTCTCAACAAAAAAAGATTCTCAACCAAAAAAGATTTTAATTTTTAATAAAGAAGGTTGAATTCAACCAAAAAAGAATATTCAACGAAATAATTGAATTCACAACCAAAGCAGATTAATTTCCAACCAAATAATTGCATTTTTAATCAAAAGAGATGAATTTTTAAACCAAAAAGATAAATTTATAACCAAGAAACATTTTCCTGTTAAGAAAAAAATAAAATTCCAACCTACAAAACAGTTGTATTTTCAACAAACAAGTTGATTTTCTACAAAAAGTTAAATTTTCAACCAAAGAGATGAATCTTCAACGAAAGAAATAATTTTTTTAGCAAGTAGTTCAACTTTAGGCCAAGTAGTTGAATTTTCAATAAAAAAGATGACTTTTTAACAAAATAATTAAATTTTAAATCAAAAGAGATGGATTTTGAACTAACAATATAATAGTAGATTTTTCAGTGAAAAAGAATTAACTTTCAATTAAAAAAGATGACTTTTCTATCACTGTTTAACAAAGCAGTTAAATTTTCGACCAAAAAAGATGATTTCTTGACAAAATAGTTGAATTTAAAAAAAAGTAGCATTTTTAACCGTAAGAGATGAATTTTGCACTAAAAATATTACTGTAGACTTTTCAATTAAAAAAGTTAACTTTCAACCAAAAAATGATGACTTTTCTACCGAAAGATGAATTCTCTATCCAAAAAGACAGATGTTCAACAAAACTCTTCAATTTTCAACAAAAAAGATAATTTTGAACCGAAACAGATTAATTTTTTACCAGAGAGTTTCATGTATAACTAAAAAAATTGTATTTCTACCAAAAAAGGCGAATTTTCAACAAAATGCATAAATGTTCAACCAAATTAGTTAAATTTTCTACCAAATTTTTGAAATTTCGAGCCGAAAATACGAATTTTCTACAAAACAGTTGAAGTTTCAACAAAAAAAGTTGAATTTCCAACCAAAAAAAGATTGTTGGTCAAGAAAGAAAATTTTAATCAAATTATTGAATTTTCAAGCCAAAAAAGGTTAATTTTTAACAAAATAGTTGAATTTTAAACTAAGAAGTATATGACTGTTTAACAAAATTGTTGAATTTTCAACCAAATAATTCAATTTTGAACCAAATAATAAATTTCTTAACCAAAAAAGATTAATTCTTCACAAAAAATTTAATAGCGGATTTTTCAACCGAAAAAAATAAACTTTGAACCGAAAATAGTTAGATTTTCTTATTGGGTTTTATTAATTAAGTTCTCATTTAAGCGGAAAACCCGCAAAAAGAGGGGAATAGGGAAAAGACTATGAAACCTGCCATAAATAAATAGATATTTTGATAATTTATAGACTAAAAAATAATATTTTAAATAAAAATAGGAATTCATGTTTAATACTTTAAAAATATTAGATTAGAAAACTAGAAATTTAGTTGAAAAAATAATAAATACGGACTACACATAAGTATAATAATTGACAAAGTTTTTGACACTACTTTACACTATTTTTTCAAATTTTTGACACTATTTACATTATTTTTGATCTCAGAAGTGAGTCCGTGGCCTGCAATTTTAAGATGTGATTCTCAATAGCCCGAATTTGATTAAATAGGCAAGCAGTACCAATAACCCAGTGGCACACATTAGATTCACAGAACTTGGATTCAGTTGTCTTGTACATATCTTTCAGCTTAGGACATCAGTGGTCTTGTCCAATTAGAGTAGATCAGAGTATTTACCGGAGAAGCGTTGCCGTTTCTGTAAGATATAATTACTTGCTTATCAATAAATTATCATTCTTTTTCTCACAAGAATTACCGCTAATAATTTTTTTCTATTTGTTTTTTAAGAATGATTATTCAACCGTGCCAGTGGTCATCACAACGCAAGAAGATAAGGGAACGATGTACATTCTAATCCATCCAGATGACCATCCTCAGCTGTTGATCGACAATTCTTGCTTTTTCAAGATTTTCGTCGGAGAGTCAAACGAAACTGGGGGTAATTAAATAACGCAAATTTTAATGTAATCGATTTGTGTTTTTCAACAGTTGACTCAATCTGCAAAGCTGAAAATCAGGGAAAAGTCAGGGAATTTTGTTGGTCAGGGAAAAGTCAGGGATTTTGAGTCAAGAATCGTCAAGGCTGCCACACTGTCACTTTTAGTCATTTTGTTCAAAAATCACTTTCTAGGCACTTTTTTAAGATAAGGTCACTATAGTCACTTTTTTAAATGAAAAAATCATTTTTGTCACTTTTCTTTCAAACATATATGTTTATTCAGTTATATAGCGTCATATTTCTTGAATTCTTTTGAAATCTTTTAGAGTATGTTCAAAAATTCTACAAAATTTTGAATAGATTTCAATAATTTGAAGAGATTTTAAAAATTATAGGATATTTAAAAAAATTCCAAGGAATCTTCAAGAGCCTTAAAAAGTTTCAATGGCTATCAAATGATTTCAAAGGATTTGAATGATTTAAGGTATTTTTAAAAATTCCAAGGAATTTCAAAATATTACAAAGGATTTGATATATTTCAGGGTATTTCAAAAGATTCCAAGAAATTTTAAATAGATTTCAATAGATTGAAGGGATTACAAAGGAATTAGGGTATTTTTAAAAAATCCGAAGAATTTTCAAGTATTTTAAAAAGTTTCAAAGGATTTCGAAAGATTTCAAATATTTAGGGTATTTTAAAGTATTCCAAGGCATTTTCAAGAGATTTTAAACTTTCAAGGAATTTCCAAAGATTTGAATGATTTTAAGGAATTTAAACAAATCTTCATGTGGTTTTAAAGAATTTCGTAGAATTTTAGAAGATATGGAACGATTTATTCACAAGGATTGAGGGATTTTGTAGAATCTCAATTTTTCATTTGATTTCAATAATTTGAAGGAATTTCAAAGAATTTAAAAGATTCAAGGGTATTTTTAAAAAATTCAAGAGTATTTTTTAAAATTCCAATAAATTGTTGAGAGCTTTAAAAAATTGCAAGGGATTTCCAATCATTTTAAAGGATTTGAAATATCTTAGGGTATTTTTAATAGATTTTAATCATTTGAAGTGGGTCCAAAGAATTGGAAATATTTTACAGTATTATTAAAAATTCTAAGAAATTTGCAAGAGCATTAAAAAGTTTCAAGGGATTTCAATAAATTGTAAAGGATTTGAAACATTGTAGAGTATTTAAAAATATTTGAAGGAAATTTTAAGGGATGAAACAATTTCCAAGGGATTTCGGAGGATTTCAATTATTTTAAGGGATTATAAAAGCTCAAAAGGTAATAAGAAATATAATATAGATAAAAGATATATAATAATTGCATGAGATTTTATAATATTTTATTGAATTTGAAAGAATTTATTCACGAGAATGGAGGGATTTCGTAGGCTTTCAATTTTTCAATTTTTTTCAATAATTCAAAGGGTTTTTAATGGATTTAAAAGATTCAAAGGCATTTTTAATAATTCCAAGAAATTTGTTAGAGCTTTAAAAAATTTCAAGGGATTTTAAAAGATTTTAAAGGATATAAAATATTTTTTCATAGATTTTAATAATTTAAAGTGATTACCAATAAATACATTTTTTTTAAGCGTATTATTAAAAAATCCCAGGAATTTTCAAGAGCTTTAAAAGCTTTTAAAGAGTTTCAAAAGATTTTAAAGTATTTTAAATATATTTTTTTAATTCCAAGGTATTTTCAAGAGCTTTACAAAATTTCAAGGGATTTCAAAAGATTTTAAAGGATTTGAAATATTTTAGGGTATTTAAAAATATTCGAAGGAATTTTTTATTGATTTCAGTTGTTTGTAGAGATTTCAAAGCATTTGTAATATTTTAGGGCATTTTTAAAGATTCCAAAGCATTTTCAAGAGATTAAAAAATTGTCAAGGGATTTCCAAGGATTTTAATAGATTTGAACAAATTTGCATTCGGTTGTAAAGATTTTTTTAGAATTCTCAAGGGGTTTTATCAGATTTCCTTGGATTTCAATGATTTTATAATTTTAAAATAATTCGTATTATTTTAATAAATTTTGCAGAATTTCACAAAATATCATCAAATTTCATAGAATTTCACGGAATTGTATAATATTTTAATGGATTTCAATGAATTTATTCAAAAGAAGTGAAGGATTTCGTAGGGTTTCAAAGATTTGAAGAGGTATTCAAATATTTTTTCAATTCATTTGAATTCATTAGGAATTCACTATGAATTCTTATTAATTTATCCTGAATTCTTTGGAATTTCTTTGAATTTGTCTAAATTCACTCAACTCTATTCAATTCAATGGATTAAAAAAATGTTTGTTTAATTCATCTTGAAGTCTTTTAAACTCACCTTAAATTCTTTTTAATTCCCTTGAATTTTTCTAAAGTCATTTCAAAATAATTGAATTCAATGCATTTTTTCATATTTGTGCATTGTTCCAAATTCATTTCATTTTTTAATTCACCTTGAATTTCTATGAATATTATCGAATTCTTCTCATTTCCCTTATATTATTTGAATTCTTTTGAATTTAACGTGAATGACTTTTAAGCCTTATGAATGAATTACGTCACTTATTATTATTTGTTTTTTTAAAACTATACACATAAAAAATTGGCAATAATTTTTGCACACATAGGAAACGTTGTATTTGTAGTGAAAAAAATCAGAGTACTGAAAGTTACGTAAAAATGGGGGTGGGGTGGGGAGATCATTCCCCCGTAATCAGTTTTCGAAATTCTTGACTTTTCCCTCATTTGGACAGTTTCGGATTTAAAAAAAAAATGTTGTAATGAAAAATTCTATCCTCTGGCCTAGATGCAATTTTGCAAGATACTCAACACTTTTCGTGGATGTGCAAGATTGAGAGTGGCAGCACGTGTCATTATACGGTACCAACAATTGCCAGCAGAATGCCAGACTCTCCTCCAACAAATGTGAATACAACTTTGTTGTTATCTACTCCACCGGTCGGAGGTGGTGATTTTCGGGGAAAAGGTACCTCCTCATAAATTATTTTAATATCTGTATAAAAAATACAGGTATGCAGTTGGACGCGAAACCCGTAAAATGAGAGTGAATTTATTTGTTGACTGGCAAGTAAAGACATTTTTGGTCGAAAATCCTTTTTAATTACTTCAGATGTCACGAAATGATGTAATTTTTAATGACGTTGATTTAAAATTCTTTTTAGTTTTAAAAGTCAATTTTTTACATTTTCGAGTAAGAAATTATTCAGTTAACAATTTGTTATCCTAAAGTTCTTTAATTATTTTAGTTTACATTTTTTAGTCTATAGAATTTTTATGTAATTTCAAATTCGTTGAATCATAATTAGATGACACTGGGAAATTGAAAACATTTGTAATTGAGGAATTTCTAATTGAAGACTTGAAATAAATTTTATTTTAAAATTTAGCAGTACTTGACTCTTCAATTTTGAATGTTAACAATTACAAATTATGTAAATTTAAACTTTTTTTGGAATAGTTAAATTTAGAAAGTGCACATTTGAAAATTCTTTATTTTTGAACTGTGAAAATGACAGCGTGGATTTATTTTTGACCAGAATTCATAAATAAATCTTTTAAAGTTTGTCCAACCACTTTAAATGTCATTTTTTACATGAGGTACAAGAAATTATAATTTTTATTATCTTTAAAGTTTGTATGATTTCGAATTAAAATTTTGGAATTTTTGAAATTTTGAGTTTTAAATGTTCAATTTATACAATTTTCCAATTTAAAATTGTGCACTTTGGAATAAATAATTTAAAAACAGTTTAATGTTCCAGGCCTAAAAAAATTAGTCGGTTTAAAGCTTGAATCTAAAATCGGTAGTTTTTGAGTTTATTAATTTTTACCTGTTCATTAAAACGTTTCAGATGTACAATTTTTAATAATTGCTTCTGGAATTGTGAAAATGCGATGACAAGTTAAAACTGTTCAATTTTTTAGATTCACAATTTCACTTTGAAGAATATTAAAAGTCTCTGATTTGGTATTTTGCCTTTCTAAATTTGTTATTTTGAGATAATGCCTAATTTAGAACACCCTAGAGTTAAACCTATTTTGGATTTTAAATCTTTCAAGTTTTTTGTTAAGTTTCGAATTTTGAAGAGTCACACTTTGACTGCTTTATTTTGCAGTTTAGTTTTGATTAATTCAAATAACAAAATTTGCACCTTTAAAGGCTTGAATTTAAAAACTTTAATGCCCGGGAAAAAACATGGCATTTTTTTCTTGCATTTTAGCGGTCACCCTCTAGTATGTGCACTGTTATTTAAAAAATTGTTTTTTAAATTCGTAGGTAAAGATAAAGTGACATTTTTATTTTCAGATAAAGGAACTTTACGATGGTCTCGAGGTATCAATTTGTCTCCGATGATGAACGGGACTTCGGAACAATTTGTTCGACTTCCTTATTACGGCGATGTCAAAGTGATCATGCACAAACGTTGTTACACAACCTATTTAAATATTGGCCCCATTTCTCAAGTAAGAATCTGAACTAGAATTTTTTACATCATCAAATTAACCAATTAAATCATTTTCAATCTCTTTATTTCATTCTTTCTAGGTGGAAGTATCAGCTCGTGACATCAGAAGCAAATTATGCAAGACAACTAAATCGCCTGAAACGGAAGTAATCTACAAGCGAATGTTGGCAATACGAGAAGAGGAAAAGGCTTTGGAAAACGTACAAGTAATTGAATTTAAAATATTAAATTAATTATTGAAAATAAATCCAATACCGAGATCAATATTTTCACGACTCAGGGTGGCTAATCAAACTTTAAAACAAAATTCTAGGCTATTTCCCAGTTTTCCAGGTCAAAAATTACATTTTTTCCTGTTGACCTTTTTAAGCGTTTATAATAATAATTATTCAATACTAATCGCTCAGTCATATAAATTTAAAAAAAAATTAAACATTTCTGAACTCCAAGGTAAAATATATAATGTAAATTATTTTAAAAGTGATTTCAAACTTCACAGCATAAAATGCTCTCAAAATAGGGGAAATAGGTTAATTTTTCAAGCAAATAGGAGAATAATTGAGGAATACATTCCTTTCAATAACAATAATTTCTAAGATTGCAAGTTCAAATATGTTGCATTTTCAACAAAATTGTGGAATTTTAATCAATAAAATTAATTTTCAACTAAAAAATCGAATGTTTCAAAAAAAAATTTAACTTTTAAACCCGAAAAGATTAATTTTCAACAAAAAATTCATTTTTAACCAAGAAACATGAATTTATAACTAAATAGTTCAACTTCCAAGCAAAAGAGACGAATTTTCAACAAAAAAGTTTAAATAATAATCAAAAGGTTGAATTTTCAAGCCGAAGACACGAATTTTTCAGAAGACAGTTAAATTTTCAACAAAAAAGTTCATTTTCACCCTAGAAAGAAGAATTTTCAATTAAGAAAAATGTCTTTTCTCCCAAAAGAATTGTGAATTTTACATCCAAAAGTATGGATTTTCCATCCAAAAAGACGAATGTTTAACAAAACAGTTGAATTTTTTATTTGAAAAAACATGACATTTTAACAAAACAGTTGAATATACAACAAAGTAATAAATTTTGCAATCAAATAGTAGACTTTTTCAACCAAATAGTAGCTTTTTTAACCATAATAGATGAATTCTGGACAAAAAATGTAATAGTAGACTTTTGAATTAAAAATAATTAACTTTCAACCATAGAAGTTGAATTTTCAATCCAAAAGGACGGAATTTTTATCCAAAAAGACGAATATTCAACGAAAAAGTTGAATATTTGTCCAAAAAATATGACTTTTGAACAAAATGTTTTAATTTTCAACAAAAAAATGAACTCAAAATACAATAGTAGAGTTTTAAATGAAAAGAATTCATTTTCAACCAAAAAATATAACTTTTAAAGAAAATAGTTGAATTTTAACAGAATAATGAAATTTGCAACCAAATAGTAGAATTTTTAACCAATAGAGATGAATTCTGGGTTAAAAATATGATAGAAGACTTTTCAATTACAAAGAATTAACTTTTAACCATAGAAAAAAGAATTTTCATTCCAAAAGGACGTATTTTCAATCCAAAAAGATGAATATACAACAAAACAGTTGAATTTTCGAAATAAAAATTACTTTTAAATAAAATAATTAAATTTTTAACCAAAAAAGATGAATTCTGCATTAAAAATATAATTGTAGATTTTTCAAATAAAAAGAATTAACTTTCTACCCAAAAAGATGAATTCTCAACCACAAAACCTACTTTTGAATTTTCAACAAAATAATTAAATTTCCGATAGAATTTGTAATCAAAAGCGATGAATCCTGAACCGAAAATCTAATAGTAGACTTTACAATGAAAAAGAATTCAGTTTCGACCAAAAAAGACGTTTTTGCTACCGAAAGATAAATTTTCAATCCAAAAGGACCGATTTCTTATTCAAAAAGTCGAATGTTCAACGAAATAGTTGAATTTTTGTCAAAAAAAGATGAATTCTTAATCCAAAATGTAATATAGACTTCTCAATTAAAAAGAATTGACTTTCAACCAAAAAACTTTCAAACCAAGAATTCTTTAAAAAAGGGGTAAAGGAGAGAATATGGGAAAGCGAGTGAAGTCTGTGATTTAATAAACCGCAGTGAAAATTCTGCGCAACGAATCTTTTTTAAATTTATTTGCGAAACATTTACATTATCATTAAATTATAACTTTATTATGCCAATTATTAGTAAATAATTATATAAATTTAGGTTACTGATATGCAATTACTATGTTCAATATCTAAACAAGAAGTTTTCTTTCTCAAATATAAAAGGAACTTTGGTATTTAAACGATCCATCAACACAAGCTTTAAATTCTTCAATGTAGAGTATAAAAGAAATATTCATTTTTTGAACAAAACATTAACTTTAAAATCTTAAAGATAAAATTATCTTCGGTATTTTTTTCGAAGAGTGACACGATATTTATTGCAAAAGTAAAAATAAATCTGTAAAATTCCCGGGTTTCCTGGTTAGTGGCCACCCTGCAACTAGAAAAACTGAAAATATTAAAGAATACAAAAATGTTTCATGATCTAGAGTTCTGGAAGTTCTACATCGGTGACGACTTTTTTCTCGGCCAGAGACGATGATTTGACAGCGGATACTTCATTCTTTTCTCTAAACAACACAAGAGAAATAAGTGCGATTCTAAAATCAAGTGCGAAGCATCGACCTGGTTACGAGGCTTTAAAAGCTCTCGAAAAGTCAAATGACGTTAACAAGACTGAGGGATTTTTCATTATTTATTTTCAAGGAATCAATGTGGTTGCAATGCAAGACATTAATGAGCATGGTCAGCGAATAGAGGTTGCCAGTTTATCCATGACAGATATGATTCTAGCACTGGATTCTAAACAGAATCAGATGAATGTGAATGTTTACGTAGGAGACTTGCAATTCGATAATCAGATGTTTGAGCAGGGAGGTTTCGATTTCCCGGTCGTATTAATAAGCCAGAAACCTCCAGTTAAAAAGGAGAAATCATTTTATTTTAGCAATTGTTTGCGGAGTAATATCAATCACATCACTGAAAGTTCCTTGATAGCGATTGATTTTAATTTCGAAGTTGATGGACGTAAGAAAGGTATATCAAATTTTTACAATACAAATATATCTAATAATTTTCAGAGTATCCGTTTTAATCGAGGAAAAAAGGGACGACGGAAAAATCCCGAAAAATAAAATTCCTGAGAGTTTATCATATTACTGAATTTGAAAATTCCTGAACAATAAAATTCCCAACAGAAAATTAACAAATTATAAAATAGACGAACTAGAAAATTCCCGAATTTAAACAATTAATTATTTTAATAAATATTATTTGTTTACTAAAAATACAATAATCTAATATTTTTATTAAAAAATATATTTTTAATGTTCAAAGTTTCTAAATTATTGTTTGAATCTAAAATAACAAAAATTGAAAAAAATTGTATACAGTAATATATTTTTTTAATTATTGTTTTTTGAAATTCAAACAATCATTTTATAAACTTTAAACATTAAACATAATTTTGTTATACAAATCTTTGTTTACAGTATTTTTAATTGTTTAAATTCAGGAATTTTGTAGTTCGGATATTTTATTATTAGGAAATTTTATTATTCGGGAATTTTATTACTCGGTAGTTTTCCAATTCGGTTATATTATAAACGGTTTGAAAATTTGTTTATGCGGGAATTTTATTCTTCACAAATTTTATTATTGGGAAATCATACAGTGTCCCGAATTTTATTTTTCGGGATTTTTCAGTCCCGAAAAAAATCCCTCTCATTTCCCTGTTCGCAAAATTTTTTCACGATCATTGAAATTAACAAATTCGAACTATTGAAGCTGATCATTTATTTCATTTGAAGTAATCAAAACTTAACTGCAAATTAAATCACTTAAAGTGGAACTCTTGAATTTTAAACTTTAAAATTGTAGAACAAATTTAAATTAAATGTCGTTAAAGTGCAAAAATTTTAATTTTTATAAATTGAACAGTTAAGAGATTTTTATTTAAAAAAATGGAAATCTACGTTCTTATTTCTAATGCTCTAAATTAAAAGTTAAAAACATTAAAAATTGAACGATTTTAGATTTTGTTCAAAGTTGACCACTTTGCCCGCCTTCAACTCAATAAAAAAATGTAAAAAACAAAAAAGTTTCTTTTCCAATTTGGAAAAAAATAAATACAAAAATTTTTTCCCTTTTAAAAGTAGAATTCTGAAATTCAAAATTTTAAAAGTACATAAATCCTTATAAGTTGAATTATTTTTATTTCAAGTTGTATCAAATTAATAATTGTTAAATTATTATTTATACATCAAAATCCAGAACTTTCTTTTACAAATTACTTTTTTTTTTAATGGAACAATTAAAATTGTAAAGTTCAAAGTTTAAATTTAGCACTCTGAAATTTTAACGATTCAAGGTTCTCTATTTCAAATAATTTAGTTTCAGATTGTTTATCTCTCAGACTCATTTTCCGGGTTTTAAAAAAATGTTCACGGTGATATAATTTTAAAATTCAAGCTCTCAAAACTGAATTTATAATTTGAAGTATTCAAATGAGAATATCTAAATTTACAAATCTAATGCGGAATAAGAAAATTCTACATCTGAATTTTGAAGAGTTTAAAATGATATGAAATTTTTGATATTTCAATTAATTATTGAAGCTTTTATTCAGACGCTCAATAATTTACACGTATAAAATGGAAGCTTCAACACTTTTCAGTTGAACAACTTTTAATTAAATGTCGTTAAACTGCAAAATATTAATATTTTAACAATTGAACAGTTCAGAGATTTTTGTTAAAAATTAGAAATCTTCGTTCTTATTTCCAATGCTCTTAATTGAAGAATGAATAAAAAAATGAGTAAATGTTCAAAATTATATCATTTTTAACAATTTTGAGTTAGAACCATTAAAAATTGAACGATTTTAAATTTTGTTTAAAATTGATCACTTTGCCCGCCTTCAACTCAATAAAAAAATGTAAAAAACAAAAAAGTTCTTCTTCCAATTTGGAAAAAAATAAATACAAAAATTTCTTCCCTTTCTTTTAAAAGTAGAATTCTGAAATTCAAATTTTTTAAAATAAATAAATCCTTTTAAGTTGAATTATTTTTATTTTAAGTTGTTACAAATTAATAATTGTTCAATTATTATTTATACATCAAAATTCAAAACTTTTGTTTACAAATTAAATTTTTTTAAATGGGACAATTAAAATTGTAACGTTCAAAGTTTAAATTTAGCACTCCGAAATTTTAACGATTCAAGATTCTCTATTTCAAATAATTCAGTTTCAGATTGTTTAGTTTTGAATGTTTGATTTTTAATTTCTCATTTGAAAGAAAGAGTCAAATATTGCTAAACATTAAGAAATTGATCGTTTTTTTTCAATTAAACATTTTAAGATTGAGATGAAAATATTATATTTTACACTAAAATAATATTTCGATAGGATTTAAAATTAAACAATGGCTTTTAGTTATAAATCTATTAATTTGAAATTATTTAAAACTTGGAAATATTTTATAATGTTTCAATTGAACGATTTAATTTAAAATGTGAATTTTCGAATTTTGCAGAACGCTACCCTCTAATTTTTTCCCTTTTGTTGAAAGAATACTGCTATGAATTTTCTTTTATCTGAACAAAAAAATTGTTTAGAGGTTCCGCTAGTCCATTTTAGGTATAAAAATAAATTTTCTTAGATTTCGATTTAAAAAAATGTATTTAAAAATAATAATAGAAAACTTGACGTAATGTATGCACGTCCCCTATGACATAAAAAATTCTCAGAACATTGAATCCCAAGGTGAGCATCGTTAATTAATTATTATTTGAATTGAATTTAAGTACGAGTATGTTTTTAAACAATTATATAAACTCTTTGATTTAAAAAAAATGTATGTATGTATGTATAAATAATATCCCCTAAATTAGTAGAAGTAATTTAATTTTACTTACAAGAGTGTCTCTCAAGTAATTAAGATCCTTTTCAGACGAGAGTTCTGGAAGACCGGTGGAGATCATCATCGCGAAGAGAGAAAGAATCAATCCTCCGTGTCGTCTCAGAACCAGAAAGGCTTGCTCGCAATAATTTTGGAAGCGTTGAAACTCGACAGCTTGTCCCTTCTTCGTTTGGCCTTTGTTGATAACATGAACGAAGTCATTGGTCAATACAAATGGAACACGCTCTCTTCTGAATCCGAATTTTTCTTTAAAGTGTCCCAGAATGTGACCAAAGTCCACGTGAAATAACTGGCCTGATTTCTTCACCATGATATTGTCCGAGTGTCGATCAGCGATTCCAAGGACATAAGTTGCAACGCAGTAACCTGCACAACTTAGTGTAAATTCCTCTATCGCTTTATTTAGTTCCGTTTCGGTGTGGTTGTGGTCTTTCAGCCAAGCTAAAAGCGATCCTCTCCTGTAAATTTGAAAGTAAATTTACTCATTAGCAACCAAAAACTTGGAAACACTTAAACAATTTAAACTAAAAGAAAAAGACTCACTTGAAGGCAGCAGTCGCTGAAAAAATGCCTTTCTCCTTCTGTATATTAGCGATCGTCTCCGCATTGAGGACAACTTCGATTAAACCCACTCGATTTTCAGTGGAGATGCAACCGTAAGGATTCATGCGTAAATCTAATCCCTCTCGCTTCCAAAGTTTGTCCATTATTCGCAGCATTTGTAACGTCAGCATGTCCTGTCTCAGATCGTCGCCATGTTTCAAGATGATGTAAATATCGTCTCCGTAGGGATCGATGTTCTCAAACACAAGCCAAAGAGGACGTCTTTTACTATCCATTACTCTACATTTGTCGATTCTGAAAGCACAAAGAAAGGAAACGGTTAAATCTGTTTTTTTAATAATTCTAACTTGAAATGAAATCAAGGGACTGACTAAATTTTGTTTCTTTTAACTAATCAAAACTGAACTGTAAATTAAAGCACTAAAAAAAACTTAAATTTTTTCAACTTTCAACATTGAAGCTTAAATTTTTTCACTCAAACCCTCAATAAGTTACACGTATAAAATTGAAGTTTTCAACATTTCCTAATTGATCAATTTAAAAAAAATGTCATTAAACTTCAGTACAAAGTTGAATGTAAAAAGTTCCCACCTTTCATCTGAATGTTACAAATTGGTAAATTTGTCCCCGTTCACTCAAAATAAATCTTAAAAAGAAAATATTGGCTTCTTTCAATTCAGAAAAATAAATAATAACCCAAATTTCTACTTCCAACCGGATAAAAACCTTTAAAATAAAAAAAGTGCCTCTTCCAATCTATTTATTCAATATAAACGGGCAAGTCCTTTGTACAGTGATCAATTAATCTTATACAGTATGTTTTACATAAACTAATCAGCATAACAATTTTTCACATCAGAACAACAGTTTAGAAAAAATTGCAAACCAATATTCCTTCCAAATCAATAAAAACTGACAAAAACAAAAAAAAAAACACTTCCAATTCAGAAAAAATTGAAAACGAAAATTCCCTTCCTTCCAACTCAATAAAAATGTTAAAAATGATCCTTCTTCCAATTCATAAATAATTGAAAACCAAAATCTCCTTTCCAGCTTGAAAATCTGAAAAATATAAATATGTCTCTGCCAACTCAACAAAAATTAGAAACAAAAATTATCTCGTTTCAAAGTCAATACAAATGTTTAAAATACAAAATTTGCACGCCATCAAATCAATAAAAATGTAAAAAACAACAAGTTCCTTTTCTAATTCGAAAAAAGTTTAACACCAAATTTTCTTCTCTTTCTTTTAAAATTAGAATTGTGAAATTTAAACGTTTTTTCTACATAAATCTTTTCAAGTTGAATTATTTTTATTTTAAGTAGTTTCAAATTAATAATTGTACAATTCTTATTTATACATCAAAATTCAACACTTTCACTTAAAAATTAAATATTTTAAAAATGGAACAACTGAAATTGTAACATTCAAAGTTTAAAATCACTATGAAATTTAAACGATTCATGGCTTTCTATTTCAAACAATTCAGTTTAAAATTGTTTGGTTTTGAATATTTGATTTATAATCGTTCATTTTAAAGAAAGACGAATATTGTTAAATATTAAACAAATGTTTTTACTTAAATTAAAATGTTTTAAATTAAATGGATTAAATATGGAAAATTTTAAACTGAA
This sequence comes from Andricus grossulariae, assembly GCA_011634705.1. Lineage (NCBI taxonomy): Eukaryota > Metazoa > Arthropoda > Insecta > Hymenoptera > Cynipidae > Andricus > Andricus grossulariae. The sequence goes on along the minus strand of JAABKJ010001395.1, from coordinate 4,628 downwards.
ACAATATTTGAATAGAATTTGAAAGTGAATAAATGCGTTTCTTTCTGTATCTTTAAATTAAAACTTATTCTACAACTGAAAATATTTTGTACCTAAAGTTGCAATCTGACGTTTAAATTTGTTTAACTATTAAGGCTTTCGAATTGAAAAAATTACACTTTTAAAGTTAAAATCTTTAAATTCTTTAGTTTTGAGCAGATTCAGAATCGTCTTGTAAAATCAATTACTGTTCAATTTTTTAAACTCGGACTACAGTTCAATTTTAAAAATCAGTAATTAATTTATATTTACAGTTGATGAACTTAAAACGTTTTGTATCCAACAATTTTAAAATTCAAACGCTTTGAACTTTTAATTGTTTAAGTCTTCGGAACTTCATTTTAAAATTCGTTTAATTGAAAATGTGCGCTTAAAAATGAAGACCTACATTAGAAAATCTATAAAGTAAAAGATTTTAAAATTACGCATTGTTAACTAAATGATTTATTAACTGAAAAAGTTGACAATTGAACTTGACATTTAAAAAAAAGTTAAAATCGAGCTTATTTTAAATTGCACTAAGTTGTGATATTTCAAGTGAGTGGATACATGTTTCTTCTAAAAATATGTAAAATTCTCGATCAAAAAATAAATTCATTGTCATTTCCTGATTTTTCTCGGTCAGGGTGCCTACCCAAATTCTGGAAAAATATTCCCTGACAGTTTCAAGTTTTTTCCAGGTATGATTTATCATAGTACGGAGCCATTAAAGTATTTCGATTTTTTTTTGATCGACTCGGAATATGCAAACAATTTCGCGAATTTATTATAAATAATTTTCTTTTCAGTCCTTGTAAATATCTAAATGTGTAAAAATAGTACTATTTATATACTGTACTAAAAACATAATTAATCATTTCTTGAATTTATTTCAAGAGTCCATGAATTAAAAAAAGAATTTAAACAAGTAAAAAAAAGTAAAAATAATTGAATTTTCTACCTAAAAATACGAATTTTCAACAAAATACATGAATTTCCAATGAAATAGTTGAATTTTCAAATAAAAAACATCGACTTCAACCAAAAATGGAAAATATCAATTTTCATTTTAAAGAATCTTCAATAAAAATAAAACGAATTTTCAACCAAATAGTTGAATTTTTACGAAAATAATAGAATTTTTAACCCAAAAAGACGAATTTACAACAAAATACATGAATTTTCACCTAAAAAAAATAATATCTCAACCAAAAATAGAGTAGTTAAATTTTTAGTTGAAAAAAATAATAATTTTCAAACAAAGAGATTAATTTTCATCTGAAACGATGGAATATTCAACTGGATAAGTTACATTTGCAGTTAAAAAGATTCAATTTTCAACGAGATAGTCAAATTTTCAATCGAAGAGTTAATATTTCAATTAAAATGATAAATTTTCAAACAAAGAAAGAATTCCACCAAAAGAGACGAATTTCCAACTAAGATTTTGCCATTAACAGAAAAGAACATTTCAACCAAACAAAACTGTTGAATTTTCGAACTAAAGATGAATTTTTAACCAAATAGTTGAATTTTCAACTATAAAAGATAAATTTTAAACCAAAAATAGAATATTTAAATTTGCAGTTAAAAAAATTAATTTTACAACAACAAAGAAACGAATTTTCATCTAAATAGTTAAATAAAGTAATATAGAGCTACTTTTACAAATGAAAAAACATTGTTATTCAATTTTATATTACAATTTTGAAAAAATCAAGCCTGCTCTAGAAAAGTTCTCTAAGTTTAAACAAAATTCCCCGACATTTCCAGGGTTTTCCAGGTATATAAAAATTTCCTAAGAATACCAGGTTTTACAGGTGAGTAGACACCCTCGAGTGAAATATGAAATCAAAATCGACATACTTGATTCGGTTCCATCTAAAGCTTGGATCCAATGGATTGAGGACATTGGAGAGAGCCTCCTGGCAGTGAGGTTCCTGAATAAAGTCTTGAAAAGCCTGCAAAACGGCCTTGCGATCCTTCCCTCGCAATTTGAGCTGCTCCATACTCGTCTTCAATTTGTCTAGGCACTCCATTTGCTTGAAAAGCGCCTTCATGTGTTGTTGAGCTCCTCTGCAGTATGCTTCGAGAATTAAACCAAATCGAACCGAAACAGCGCCAACTTGCATTTCCGATCTGCGAAATAGAAAAGAAGAGGGTTAAACGCAAATACAAAATAAATATGGGTATTTCTCCATATAAAGGTCACTTTTCGTTTTCTCCGTGTAATATCTTTGCGCGTATTTATTGAATTTTTGCATATTTAGGAAATTTCTTCTTTTTGATAACACTCACCAACAGCATAAGAGAGATACAGATAATTTTACCTAAAAAATATATTAAACAAGCATTAAATACGTGCAAAAATGACTTCCTTGTTCTCCACTTACAAGTTCCTAAGTTTGAGAAGAATTTTCGAAACCAGGGTTATTAAATTCAAATTCTGTTACTTTTTAAAATGATGTCACTTTTCAGGTAAATTGTAACCAAACACATCTTTAAAGGGAATGGTAGTAAATAATCCCTCTATTCAAAAAAAAAAAAAAAAAAAAACCATTCAAAATTGCATAATTTTCCATTATACATATTAAATATTAACGAGTCTTCATTTGAAAAACAGAGTTTTTAATTTTGCCAATATACAATTTAAAATTATGCAAGTTTAAATTTGACAATTAAAACTGTTGTAATTATGATGATATACGTTAGAAATTTCTTCAATTTGGAAGACTTAGAATTGAAAACTCTTGACTCATCACAAAATATAAGATTTTGTTGTTGCATTTTTGCATATTCTAGCACCAATAAATAGTTTATTAAACCAATGTTTAAATATTGGGGTTTAAGCTTTTTTTAAACAATAATTAATAATTTCGAATTGAAAGTGTTTGAAATTATAAAAAATATATTGAACAATTTTGAATTCAAAATGTTCCAAATCAAAACATTTTAGATTAAGTAAAATTTTTGAAAATATTTCGAATGGAATAAAATGGAATTGAACCTTTATCATTTATAAATAAACGTCTTTCAAATGACATAATTTGGAATTGAAAGTGTTTGAAATGAAATTTTTTAAACATTTTAATTTACTTAATTTATTATTAATTTAAATATTATCAAATTAAAAAAATGAAATCAATTCAAAATAATATACATAATATTAACTAACGTGGCTCTCAAAATTGATAAATTTCAGAATAAAATTTTGAACATTAGACAATTTCATTAGAAACGAGCTGAAATGGTATCAGTTCTAATTAAAAGCGTTTAAAACTGAACACATTTTAATTGAAACAATTTTCAATTGTTTTTACATGACAAAAATTAGAATTTAATACTAAAATTGATTAGAAAAAATTTTCTAAGATTAAAAAATAAACTAACCGTTATTTTCACCATTCAAAGTAGAAAAGGTTTCAATTATAAACCTTTAAAATTGAATTATTCTAAATAACGTTTAAAATAAAAAGTGATTTCAAATGGCAAACATTAAAAATGAAAAAAATTCGACTACAGAAAGTTGAAAATTACACGGATCCGAATGTCATTTAAAACTGAAAAAATATTTAGTCACCAAGAATAATTAAAATTTCAATTATTTCAAGTAAATTTAAATCGTTCAAAAATTAAAAATTTCCAAATTGGGCATTATACTTTTCAGAATTCAACTAATTGAATAGTAATTGAAATATTAAAACTTATGAAAGGGAAAAATATAAAATGTAGCGCTCAACATAAAAAATCAAAACTCTAAAATCGTAACCATTCAAAATTAAAGAAATTATTCAATTACAGAGTAATGAATTTCAGATAGTTTATTTTTCATTTACTTATATTAATTAATTAATTGAATAATTTAACCAAAACTATTTTAAAATGGTTAATTTCAAATTGTTTGTTTTTTAACACTTCGCTTCGATTTATTATCCATTCTTGAACTTTTTCAATCAAATAATTTTCAATTTTAAATGATTAATTAAAAAAAATCCTCAACTGAAAATCGGATTATTTAAGATATTAGAACTGAAAATAAAAAAATTAATAAAAATCATACAAAACAATATGACTATATGATTCCAATGTTTGAAATTTCACCATTTCAATTCAATTTTTAATGCCTGGTTCTAAAATCGCCTCAGTTCTAAGGCTTCAATTTCAGAAATTAATGTCTGAATTTATCATTATTTTGAATTTATTCTGGGGGTATTTAATTAAAAAAAAAATGTTATTACCAATCCTTTAAACTGAAAATTGTGCAACTATCAAGTCTTTCACAGGGTGGCCACTATTTTTTAAATTTTGGTCTCCCGGTTTTCTCCCGGTAAATATTCGTGATTTCTCCCGGTTTAGAAGAAATATATACTCGATAAGCATCAGCAAACTTTTTTGCAAGAAATCTCTTGTCTTTGAATCATATAAACAATTTAAATATCTTTATTAAACCAATTTTTCAATATTATGTTTTAAACATTTTTAAACAACAATTAATCATTTATAACTGAAAACGTGGACAATTTAATTACAAACAGGAGTTTAATAATATTGTGTGATTTCTAAGTCGAAGTGCTAAAAATTAAACATTTTTTTAAATTGAAGAATCTCAA
>JAABKJ010001394.1:0-30761 GCA_011634705.1 Andricus grossulariae | reverse complement strand
ATAGCTCAGGGCTCTCGGTAAATCCTGAAAAGACCAACCTGGTCATTTTCACGAAAAACTATAAAATTCCAAAAGTTCACGCTTCGGTATTTTGCGGTGGGAAGCTGACGTTTTCAGATTCGGTTAGATATCTGGGAGTTATCCTAGATAGCAAGCTGAACGGGGCAAAACACTTGGAGACCCAATGCAGGAAGTTTGTCATTACTTTTTGGATGTGCAGGAGAGCCTTTGGGTGGACGTGGGGACTAGGACCTGCAATGCTTGCATGGCTCTACTCTGCTGTACTAAAACCCAGGCTCCCACGTGCGGCCGTGGTCTGGCGGCCACGGGTGGAATTCAAAACGATGCAGGACAGGCTGTGAAGATTACAAACGCTAGCATTTAGGGGTTTGACTCGAGCAATGAGGACTACGCCTACAGCGGGGATAGGATTCATGCTCTGGTAATAACCCCTACATGTTGCGATAACTGCTAGAGCGGCACACGCGATGGGCTGCCTGGCAAGAGCAAATAGATGGACTCGGAGGACTAGGCACCCTAGGCTGCCGAGTTATATCAGTGCATTGCCGATTCTACAGATGGAGCAAGATAAAATAACAAAACGCTTCAACTTTGCCAAAGCTTTCCGTGTCTGTATCCCAAGCAGGGATCTATGGAAAGCAAATGGTAACCGGCTCCTCTAAGGGAGAATCTGGTATACAGATGGCTCCAGGGGAGAGGAAGGATCAGGAGCAGGAATTCATGACAGCAAGAGAGGGAAAGGGATACCACTTGGTCGACATGCTTCTGTCTTCCAGGCGAAGGTCCTGGCCGTCCTTCGCTTTGCTGAATCACTAATAGAAGGAAACGCTGCTGGCAGACAGATGACGATCTGTTCCGACAGCCAAGCGACACTGACTGCAATAGATAAACCAGACATAACATCAGTACTGGTTTAGGAATGCAAAAAGGCATTAAAACGACTTGCAGAAAGAAACAATGTTGCCCTCATATGGGTCCCTGGTCACAAAGGGATCAAGGTAAACGAAAAGGCGGACTAGTTGGCAAAACGTGGCGCAGCAAGTGAATACATAGGACCAGAATCGGTACTGGGAATAGCGTCTTGCTGTATCGGTTTGGCTATTAAAAATTGTATCCGAACAAAACACTGGGAATACTGGGAACAGATCCAGGGTTGCCGTCAGGTGAAATCCATCCTGGGTTATACCAATAGGATGGGCAGAGCCAGAGAAATCCTGGGTTTAGCGAAGAAAGATATAAGGACAGTGGTACAGATCCTAACTGGACACAACCACCTAAACTATCATATGCACAAAATGGGGTATAACCCCACGACAGAGTGCAGGAGATGCGGCTGGGATGATGAAACATCCCTGCATGTGCTATATCAGTGCCCAGCATTAGCTGTACTCATGCAACAGACCCTCGGGGCCCATTTTATGGGTCCAGAGGGAATTACGGCACGATCAGTAGTCGACATATTAGGCTTCGTCAAGAGGTCTCAGGTCGACTGCTGAGAGCGAATAAGTAAGGGTGTGGCACAATGGGCTGTATAGCTTAAGCGCTAGAGGAGCTTTCCATGGGCTCCTAGCCCGTCCTAAAACTAACTAACTAACTAACTTCTGTAATGACTGCAAGCTTCAGCTCCTGTTTCATGGAGTCTGTAAATTTTCATGCAATATAAATTTTATTTCAAGTGTAGGTTTGCCTATAGTATCACGGTGACAGAAAAATTACACCTTCCGTGGAAACGCCCTTAAACATAATTTAGTTTCTAAGAAAAAGTAAAATTTTCATTAAAATTTAAAACAAAAATTAGATGCAAAATTTTGCTATTTCTAGTCAAAGTAAATTAATTTTGAAATTTAAACATAATTTCTAATTAAAATGTATTTGGAAAATGTACTGTAAATTGCAAGTCGTTAAATGAATACAATAAACTTATTTACAGCCTTGCCAAACAATCCACTGCAATAAAACGGTGTACATGTTCTACTGCATGTCTGAAATTTACTGTAATTTTAAACATTCATTTCGATTCACGAATGAATTTTGTAATTGCAGTTAAGCAATAGGAGCATTGGATATCGATTATAAGCCTTTGAATTCATCCTCAGACGAGGCCTCATATAAAAGGTAAATAACTATAGAGGAATTAGAATCACAAGAGACAAAAAGCCGTCCAAGGCGAACGCCCCAAAACGTTCAAACAACATGAAGTAAATAGTGAGGCTAGTGATAGTGAGAATAGTGTTCTCGGCAACACAAATTAATACAAACACCTGTTCCATCAAGACGTATTTGACGAATACCGATTATTTGGAGATTACAACGAATCTATCGACCATATTATTGATGGTTGAAGCGTAATGGCTCAGAGGGATCACACGCTCAGACATAACGATGTGGCGGGCATTATACATCAAAACTTAACCTAAACCTAGGACTCTTAAGAGAATGGATGCCTTTCTATAGATACATTCCAGTGAACGTTTAAGAAAACGAAGATTACATCATATATTGGGATGTTACTATCCAGACGGATCATTATATCCGAGCCAATCGACCCGACATCTTGATGCGTGAGAGAAAGGTGAAAGAGTTTACATCATGGACATTGCTTGTCCACTTCACCGAAATTTGCAGGCAACTTATATAACCCAAATCCATAAGTATAGCGGGCTGAGGCATAAAGTAAAGACAATATGAAGGAACGTTAAACGTGCATCTATTCATCCTACTGTGATTTCGACTACACACAATGTGCACACAAGATGCACTCAACGTCTTAAACATTTAGAAGTCAGTAGGGTACTAACAGCAGCTTAGAAAGCGGTTTTATTGAACACCTATCGCATTGTGAAAAACTTCCTAGGACATCAGGTAGTAGGCAACTGAAATCCTATGAAGTGACATATAGTAGCTCTAAAAAATAATCCAAAGGCGATTAATTTTACCTGCAATGCTCTCGTCCGCGGTTCAAGGACAACAATGATGAAGGACGCACTCCATACTACATCATACACCTAATTTTGTGCCTACTACAATATCGTCGCAAGAGATTTCAAACATCGTATTAAATTCATAACCTCTTTAACTCATCAGGCACTTGACTTATTCTGTGGCTGATGACTAAAAAACCGGGATTACTAGATATAAAAATTAAAAAAATAACTAATAATCGTCCATTTCAGCAGGACTGCCGCAGCAGCACATCAATTTCCTACCTCATCATGATGAGCACAATTATGCATTCTGCGTTGGTAAGATATTTTCAAAAGATCATCAACAATCCAGATCTGATGCCAGGCTTACGGTTAACAGCCTGTCTTCCAATAATTTGTAAGTGCTTCACAACTGTAATTGTAGATAAGATTTTCTCTTAATGTGACGAGGATAACATTTTAACATTGGACATTTTTTGGTACATGTGTGTGCATGTGTATCACTGCCAATACCCCCACCACCCCGAAATTTTTTTCAGATTGAACTGACGGAATTAAAAGGGTAGAAAAATGGTTTCGGATTCATTCGGACTGAAGTTTGTATTCATGCACATATTGAAAAGACTTTTTGGGTGAACCTAGGTTTAATTTGGAACGGGCAAACGGATTGAAAAGGCTTGTTAGGTAATTGCGGATTGATTCAGATTGAAGTTTGTCTTGACGCATGGATTGAAAATAGGGTTCGGATCGGTTTCGGTCCCATTCGAATTGAATACACAGATTGGAAAGGAGTGAAAGGTGGTTTCGGACACATTCGGATTGGGAAGACGCATTTAAATGAATTGAAAGATCCATTCGGATTAAGGATTATGGAAGGTCTTAGGACGTTTTTTGGATATGTAAAAGTCCTACGTGAGATCTCAAGAATTGTAATATCTTACGCGAAACATTTGAATAACCCTAAAACGTTCAATGAAATCCCAAAATATCCCTATGCGATATCCCGTAGATATCGCTAAATGTCCTCAGAGTATTTCGAGATGCAAATGGGACATCCTGGGATATCCTGTTTCGATGAGAGATTACACTGACAAACAGATAGAAAAATATATCATGGGGAAAGAAAGGATAATCTGGGTTGGAAAACAAGGAATAGTGAATGACAGAGTTTTTTTTGATTCAAATATTAAGAATAATATGTAGAAGAGACCCGTAAGAATTATGTTGCGGATATCGACACTATTCATTTCTACATCGTAAAACTGTACACAATAGAACAGAACTTAATTAAATTCTAAAAACACGGCAAACATATTCAAAGTTATAATTTAAAATTTGCGAATTTAAATAAACTCTACACAATACAACTCTGCACAAGGATAATTTACACATGCAAAATAAATAATTTTTTTATTGTTTTTTTAAAAACCCTGCACCGCTTGATTCCGCACAGCAAAACTCTACATGAAATATTGCAACACAGTAGAAATAGCATTGTTCTTCAATTTTTAAATTTTTCAATTTAGATCAAAAGTTGTACGATTTTGTCTCGGACTTAGTGATTTTAGCTCACAGTGCGCTATTTAGTGGTATCCTACTCTCTTTCGGGCGCGCACGCTCTCTGTCTGTCTCTGTCTGTCTCTCTCTCTCTCCCACTCCCTCTCTCCGTAGACCACAATTCCCAAATCGTCGGCAACTTATACGACTCAATTGGAGTACTTTTTACATTCTCATCATTCATGATAGACAAAGTATTAGAATTTTCCGAAATTTAACACCACAGTTTTTCAACGGATCTCCATGTTTTGAGACCCACTGAAGCCGAAAATCAAGTTTTGGCGATGGTGTCTGTCTGTTCGTCCGTCCGTAAACGAGCTTTGGCACACTTTTTTAGGTCTTAAAAGAAAGAACGAGTTCGTTAACCAGCATTTTTTGAACAACGGTTGTGGTTTTATCCATCGAAAATGCTATCCAAAAATCGAATATTCCATTTTTACGCCAAACGACGACAGATAAGTAAAAAAGTTTAAGAGAAGAATTGTAGCTTTTTAAACGGCCTATATGTTTTCCCTCAACGATTTGTTGATAAGACTTGATATTTTAGTTTTAGTTTTCGAAAATACTATGAAAAAAAATCTAAAATTCAAATGTTGAGCCAAACTACGTGAGATGCGCAAAAAAGTCTGAACTTTTGGTTTTATTTCTTGAAAATACTATGGGAATATCCAAAATTCAAACTTTGAACCAAACGACGCAAAATACGAGATTGTGAAGATCTGAAGAGTTGTAAGGTATGTTGTAAGGTAATTCAGAAAATAAATATACATTTAGAAATGTCTCAAAAATCGAGCACGTAGCGCGAGTGTCACGATGAGAATGTATACAGAATGTTCAGGCATTCCAAGTGCAATGAACGAGTAACCGAGCGGGAAGCGCGAGGGCTAAATATGTCCACGAGCGAAGCGCGAGTAAACCCATTATAGAACGCGAAGCGCGAGATGTGATAGACGTGCGCCCTAGACGCGCTCAAACTTGCGAGCATTTTCTCCTCAGGTTCTAAATTACTTGAAAGTGTTTTGTTACCCACTGATTTATGTGTAAATTCTTGTTGGACTCAAAAATGCATGTCAATAGATTAATACATTGAAACATTATTTGATATACAGATTGAAACAGTAGAAAAATCATATCTGACTTGAGAAACGATCTTATTATAAGTGAGCGAACCTTGGGCCAAATATAATGGAACATAGATGTCAACATTTGAGTAGGAGTAACAGGTGCCGCATCTTTGAAGCCTATTCCCACCCGTCCTAAATTTGAAGAACCAGGATGAAAGCAATGCCTCTTTTGTTGAACTACTTTTCCACCAATTAAACCCACGGTGGCCAAAGCATATTTAACTGGCGTGAAAAGTGGCTTAAGGTGTGGTACATTTTTCTTCTTTTGTGCATGATCCAGTGCATTACCATTGCAACACTGAAAATAACCCAGACATTCCATGTATTATATTTATGTTTTTCTCTGGATACTTTCAACATCGTAAAATGAACATATAAGGATTATACAAAGAAACATGAAGAAATCAACCTGTCATGAAAATTCGGTTTACTACTTATTAATTTATAAGTTAAATGAAAAAATGTGTGTGTCTCTGGACGCACGGTGGAAGTGAAAATTTGAAAGAATGTTTAAGTAAAGTCAATGCATGGAATTCAAGTAACTCACGGGATTGAAAAAATTCGTGGAATTTACGGAAATCAAGAAATTCGTGGAATTCAAGGAATGCATGGAATTATGGAATTCCTTTAATTCCGTAAATTCCATAAATTCCTTGAATTCCACGAATTTCTTGAATTTCATAAATTCCATGAATACGTGCCCTTAGCCTGCTACCTTGCTGGAGCATGACGTAACGTGACTCCCGGCGTGATCTAACGTGGCGTTCGAGCGTTGCATGACGATTCTTATGGTTTCATTCCTCGTGCAAAAATGCCGTACCGATTGTAATCATGAATAATCCTCAATACTTTTTTTTTAAATAGCTTTTTTTTCGGGGGTAGTTACTAGAATGACCCCTTAAAAAGCGTTCAAAAATTATAAAATATGAAAATATCACAATAAATATTAGGTATATTTGGATAATATAAAAAAACTCTCCTAAAAACCATAAAAATTTGGATTTATACGGCGGCAATATTGGGAGCGGCTGACTGGAATTACGAAGTCAGCGTGAGAGTGGGGAAGTGCCTCGGCGAGCTTGAGTAAGGATGAGAGGAAGCGGTCTTATTAAGAGCTGCGACTGTATGTATATTTTAAAATCTGCAATGTATGTACACGTTACTCGTACATTAATGAAATATACCAGTATATAAAACACAAGGTTGAAAAAATAAATAAATTATACACCTTTAGGATTCTCTTCAAAAACTTTTTATTACAACTAATATATATTTGACAAAAATTCCTCTTAACTTACATACTCTTCTTCTAATTATAGATAAAGAATTCAGAAAATAAGGTTATCTAATAATTCAAATTGAATATATATATATTCTGCTCGTAAATATATTTTTTTCCTAATGAGAGTAATCTTTATGTCCGGATCAAAATGAAAAGCTTCGATATGTAGTTGTATAAATAATTATTGATGCTTATAAAAAATTATGCACCTTCATTACAACAATAAAATTCATTCCCACCTACCGCTATTGCCAGATTCTTCTACTGAACCAATAATTATAATAAGAGAATTAATCATTTTAAAATTATATTTTTGAACTATTGGACATTTTTCAAAGTTCCTTGACTCGTTATAAAAAGTGAATACTTTACTATTTATTAATTTCATTTTCAGGGTTTAAAAATTTCTGTCTTTTCCGTGAAGTTTTCGCGACAAACAAGTGAAATTCCTTGACTACTGTTTTCTTTTATCTAAGTCGGTTTATTACAGCGCTTATTTTTTAATGAATTATTCGTTTGCACTAAACAGCTTTAGAAATTTATTTTCTTTAAAAATCGCATATCCTTTGGCATAAATATAATAGCACGATTACAATAAAAATTTGCACATTTTTATGCCGACATTTTTCAAATGGATCAACAGTTTTTGTTCGTAAAAACTGTTCCACTGCTCGTGAGCAAGGTTGACTGATAAACTAATCGGAACGAATTTGTTCGCAAAAAATTCACGAACTTGTAGCTAGGTGCTATTTAACTTATACAATTTAAAAATTGTTGATTCTGAGAATTCGAACCCTCGAAGACTGCTGACTCACAAGCTTCGAAACATAAACCGCGAATGCGTTAACACGCAAATTCGTCGGGAACAAACAATATAGGTTTTATAAGACTTCTAGTCACTCGTCAGACTAACTCTAACCACATATTTACGTGCGCACACGCGCCAAATCGTGCGTGCGATCGTGTGTACGGGCGATCTCAGTTCCCAGTTCCCAGATTTCTGAGGCCAGCTTGTGAGTTCTCTGGGAATTTTTTCTCAAACATTCGTAATATTTTTGTAATTGAGGTAAATATGGGTATTGCCGCCATCTTATGTAAAAGTTGAAAAAAAGAAGAATATTAATGTATATGTTTATTATCTGATATCGAAGAAGAATTCACGTGAAAGGGCAGATTTTTTCATTTTTAGACAGTACCCATCAATATAATTATTCTTTTCCAAACTCTTGTTAGATTTATTTTAAAATAATTATTTCAATTTCAGTGAACGACACCATATTTCCAGTGAACGACAACCCACACTTAGTAACAGACTTCAAAATTTTTACGGGGATGCGCGACTCGAAATTCTAAGTATTCTGACAGCTGATGTTAGGATGCCTAGTCAATGAAAGGAAGAAGAATTTTGGATGTTGGTTGATTATAATTTATAATTATAAATTAACTCAGCGGACATCAAGAGCACTAATCTATTCATATTCCACCCCTGACTTTACATTACGGGACGCACGATGATAAAACACTGACTGTACTTGTTTAAAAGATTTAATTAAAAAGTCCTTTGGAAGTATTACTTTCTATTATTCTCTTTTAAAAAATCAGTACATGCGTCCTCTACTACGACATAAGTAAGATTTATGTTAAAAACGTGATTTTTGAAATGCATTTTTTTATATTACAAAGAGATTGTGCAGAATTTCCTCTTTTACATGAGCCAAGAAACGTGAAAAATATGCAATAGATTCAGAAATATTATTAATTTTAAAAATAGAGATAAAACCCTGTTTTATTTCGATATTTTTTAAAAGATTTGCTGTAAACCGATCAAATATGGATCATAACTTAAATTCCAGACACTTTATCTGTAAATAGTTATTCACATATTATCTGCAAGCAGCTTTCTAAAACTCGTACATACTCTTCTAAAAGTTGCACAGCAGATAAAAAACTATCACTTTTATACCTACATCTTTTCATTTTTTGAAGATTCTGCTTTATTTCATTTTTCTTCATCTGCAGTATTTTTAATCCTAGAGAATTGACTCTAAATAGATCTTGAGAATCGAGATTGTCTCTAAACATCTTTTGGATCCACTGATGTTTCTGCACTGATGTAGTACAAATAAAAAGTGAATTTTTGGCAGTGTAATTTAATCCTTGCAAACTGAAAGACATATTATCATCCAACTTATGTACCTTGAGAAAATTGTACGCAGTCTGTGAAATGTCGATACATTTTTTTATGTCTGAGAGTTCAAATTTAATCTCATCTAGCGGATTTTGAGGAATTACAAAACCGTATTCCATGTACAGTTCAAGATTATTATGCGCTCCATAATTTATGAAAACTTGGGAGCCTTGCTTATAAGACGTCACAGATTTGATTTGATAAAATTCGGACTCATCTTTCTTAATCAAAGCAGCAACAGCAACAGTTTTACAAGTATGATTAAAAAAATCTAGAAAAGGTGCAAGAGCTAAATTATCGCCATTCACATTAATTTTTATATTCTCTTTGCTCTCTAGATAAACAGCTCTCGTATTAACAGTATAATATCCCCACGTAAAGTCACTGAATGTTATTATTTTATCAAAATCTAAATTACAGTGAGGACAAATAAAATCACGACTCCTCACAATTTTTAGTGTTTCCATTAGCGAAAGATAACTAACTTTACACTTTTTTGAAAGTAGGCTTAACTGGCTTGTAATACATTCAGGTAAAATTATTTTTTCAGTTTTAGAACAAAATTCTGGATTAGAATAAGATACAGGTAGTGAATCAATATAGGGTTTCCAGTTGGAATCTGTTTTCAAATGTTTTTCGTAAAGAAGAAAGGTCGCGAGTACGCATTGGGCCTCGTAAAGTTTATCTGATAAAAAGATTTTACTAATATAGCTCTGTGAGACCGTGAATGTCGTTATGAGCAATCGTTTTGGTAATTCTAATAGAACATCTTCAACTGCAATGTCTTTTAATGCCATTAAACCACGACCGGTTTCCGGGAAGATGTGAGGCTCCAAATTAAATTTTGGCACCCAATTTTGATCAAGCAACCACCGCTTTAGAGCATCTAAAGCCTTCGTATCCTGCGTATGTTCTTTCTGAAAAGGCGCTATCTTCCTTTGTCGACGTTTCCTCCCGGTCCGACCCATTTCAAGTAGTGGATTTTAAATCTGCAGAAGTAAGTGAAATGCTCATAAAATAATCATAAACATAAATTTTGTCTTTTTATTTTCATAAATCTGGCCAATAAAATGTAATTTTTTGCCCAAACATCAGATTTTCAAGATTTTTTGGGTTGACTTTTTTTATTACACAAATCACTAAACAGTTATAGGGTGAAGGCATCAACAGTGAGCCGCTTAATATCAGGAAAATATTCAAAATTGTAAACCTTGATAAATGAATGCCTGACCGGCCCGACGTTGTCAGCACATGAGTAGCTGAATGTACGTGCTATTGCTGGATATGATCAGCACGCAGTCCGGCAGACGCGGGTGGACAACAGGCTAGTATATTTCAGTGTAAAAATAATATCTATGAATATATTATTGAACGTCATTATTCAAATTAACAATGTAATTGCGTCCCATTAGCCCCGGAAAACTCCAATCTGTGCAGCGTGATGACTTATTCATTGTGTAATTACCCTACCGAGTCAAATATTTTCTTTTTTGAAATAAGAAAGGAGTCATTTTCTTCGTGTTCCAAAGCACAATAAATCGAAAAGAAAGTTCAGAGTTCTAGCACTGACTACTCGCAAGATACATGACAGAGAAACCATCTCTTTCTGTAAAGTGGACAATTTGACAGTTCATGCTTTTTCAAGATGAATTAGCGTACTTAAATTCTTTCAAATCCAATGAAATTTATGCGAATTTTCTTGCATTCTCTTAAATCTATACAAATTGAGTTCAATTGTCTTGAATTTTCTTACATCTAGTTGACGAACTAAGAATTTATAACCTATGCTTATATTAGAGGAAATAATACAAGAGTAGGTCACTTTTAAGGGCAGACCTATGTCGAAATCGAGAGAGGTTACTAAAGTAACGTAGCGATTGTTTCTTAAAAAGATTAAAAGCAACTGAATAATGGATTTCATCGACAGTTTTTTAACCGAACTAGTTTAATAAATAGTGAAGTCTTCCTACAGCGTTATTTACTATTCAGAATAAGTAACTATAAATTATATAAAAAATTTATCAATTTTTTGTGGCCCACTGTAGCATAGTTTCCCCTACCTTTTATATCAAAAGTCCTCGAGAAAGCTTATTAGATACCTTATCACCTCCAAGATCATTCAACAAAATAGTCTATTATATACAGTTCTATTCTTTTTTATTCATAATGTGTCTCCTTACAGTTTACATGATCTCCGTTTCTTATAATATTACCAGCTACATATTTTATATTATGTAATCCTTACTATTTCAAGCTATTTACAACTATTTACATAAATTTTTATATCTAGTTCCTTGCTTCTATTTTTTATGATAGCGCAATTTTAGAAGCATCTTAATCTACTTATACTATCACATAACCATAATTTACAAATGTTTACGCTTCTAAGCTACTTCCATTTCTTTTTTCTTTCACTTCTCTTCTACATCAACCTTGCAATTTTTCAGATTTACCCTTTCATTTATTCTAATTCGACCTCCTAGCCAACTCTAATTCTTTTATCCACTCCTCACCCAATCCATCCTCCCCTAAAATCTTTACCATATTCTCCTGCCAGCTTCCCTATCTCCAATGCCTCTCCTACGTCCTTCACATACATGCTCCCATGCTTCTTCTTCGCATTCACATATTCTGCACTATCTGTTCCCTTTTTTCTCCCAATACATCCCTTCCCACACCTTCTTTCCAAATCTAAATATTGCTATTCTTGTCCATCTTCTCTCCCCCATCCCTTTTATAAGTACTTCGGTACTCCTTCCTTTTTTACCATCTTATAACATTTATTATATTTTGATTCCTTAATCATCCACCATTTTTCTTTCATTTTCTTTCCCTGCCTCTTTTACCTAATTCTTCATAGTTTATTCCAGTCCCCACCTTATATACCTATCTTGTTACCTCTCAGTCTCTTCCCTTTCCTTACATCTCCATATCTCTACTTCATAGCATAATAACGGCCATACAAGCGTATCAATAACCACATTCTGCTTAACCAATATTTTTTTAACCTTCTTTTTACTATTTCTCATATATGTTTCATTACCCCTAACAATTTTGATCCATCTCTTAGTCCATTGTTTTTCTTCCATCACCTTTTTTAAGCCTTATTATCTTCGTCTTTTCTACATTTCAATTCAACTTTTTCCCATTTAAGTAGGTCTTCAATCCTTTGATTAAGCCTGCCATTATTTCTTTATCCTCTGCCATCACCACTATATCGTCCGCGTGTGCCTGTGTGTATATCTTTTCTTTTCTCATCCTAACTCCCCCCCCCCCAGCCCATCCGTTTCTCTTAATTTCTTCTTCCAAGTCTAAGATTAATATGTTAAATAAAAGTTGGCTGAGAGAAAAACCCTGTCTTATTACTCTCACCAACAGGGGTTGCATTACTAAGTTAAATCGCAGAAGCTTGCAGGCGGCGCTAACTGTATCATCAGTCTCGGATTTCTATTGGTGGTCGACATGAACAATGTTAGGCCCCATTCGAAATTGGCCCAAAATTGATAAAATCACTTTCTTAGACCCTTGGAAGTAAGATCTAGTCGATTTCAATCTAAAGGGAAGCGCTTGGAGCTCTACCTGTATACATATGTGCATATAGACATATAACTAAATATACTCGATGTAAGGGTTAAAAAGTTTTCAAAGTCTGATCTAAGGTACATAAATACGTTTGTATACATACTACGATGCTACTCCTTCTCCTCACCTATCCACTGGCATGTTTAAGTATGTAGGTGCCTGTAGTAATATCGGTGAAAATATAACAAAATACATCATAGAGAAAGCCTTTAGTATGAACGACGATTTTTAGGGGTTTTCGATTCCAATGAAGATACATGAACCATGAATGTACATGTATGTATGTACTCGTATGTATGTACCACCATGAGAAAATGGATATGTTGGAGGTTGTTGCCAAGGAAGCAATAATCACGAAATATGGAGCCCCAGACAGGTGGTCCAGATAACACACCTTCTAATCCATCCGTTGTCCTTAATATATTTTTGGAGATAATTCGATTTTTTTTTTTTTACTTGAGCAAGCATTCTCTATGCGATGATTTCATCCTCTTGTGATGACGCTTCAAGTCATAGTCACCAATATACGGAATTTGAGTATTGGGAAAAACTTGAGAGAGCAGTTTCCATGTTTTCAGTAGGCCATGCATAGCTTCAACAACCTAACCTATCGCAGTCACAAGTCGGGTCTCATTGGCACTCCAGGTATCATGTTGACTTCCTTGTTGCAAAAAGTTTGGCATTTTCGGAATGAATCCATACCAAGAGTGATTAGAAGGTCTATTATTTGGAGAAAAAATGAAGTAACATTAATTGCAGATTTTCTACTTTTGACGTTTAATAATCTTCGCAGAATCACCATTGGAGTATACCAACCAAAACATGCGTCATTTTATGCTAGGGAACACATGTTAGATAATGGTAATTATGTTCTATATGTTCACAAAGGAGAATAGGACATTTTGAGGGTGAAATTGCAATCACGTCATAAACCCTCGAAGCAATACCAACTTTGGATATGGTACGAAAAAGACAGTTTTGATCATATATAAAAGTCTGGTACTGCCAATACAAAAATGGCGCGCAGACGGTAGGATGCTGCGCACATATTGCTTCCACATTATGGCACCTAGGACACAGCAGAAAGTAAGTAAATGCACCACAATATCACAGTGACGCGTATCCGGATGACTTATCAGCCGCAGCTACTTAGTCAGAGTCCGACGAATCAAAAGAAGGAGAATAGGAAGAAGAGCAATAAATCGAGAACTAGAAATACTTTACAAGTGTGCATTACACGTCTGCCGGTTTCAAGCGCATGATTTAGTTAGAATTTCAAATATACATAAGCATCGAAAATAACAAAAAAATAGCGTCTTTCAAACCTTCAGGTTAAAAATCATACAACTGAAGATTTCTAGATCACTTGCTTCAACTCCCCAGTATACTTTCTGTTTTAATACATTCCATGAAACGCGTCAAACCACCTGTTGTTATTGCCTGTCTGTGGCTTAGGGCTTTGGGGTTATCACCTGTCTGGGGCAAAAGATTTCGGGATTATTGCCTGCTAGGCAACAACCTCCAACATATGAATTTTTTCATGGTTTAGAACATGTAGGTGAGACCACCCTGCAGTATATAATGATCCTACAGTAGATAATCCTTAATTATAAGCTTGGTTTTTTAAATTAATGATTATCTACTGTAGGATCATTATCTACTGTAGGGTGGGCTCCCCTATCTTCTTTTGAATACAAAAATCCTAGAAATCGTCGTTCATACTATGATGTATTTTTTCTATTTTGACCGATATTACTACAGGCAACTACACTTACTAGTGTGACCATAAAAAACACTTTTGGGTTCCTTGGGTACGAAAGACAGATAACGGTAATTTATGCGAATGTAGAAGGCAAATTTTTTTAAATTTTAAACAATATTTAGAGGTGGCCCATCTTCTTTGAACTTTGTCATTGCAAAAGCTGACCATTTTTGTAAGTGAAGAGTAGATCGTAAAAATACAACCTTAGCACATTTCATCGATGTGATTCATTTTCAAGCCAATAAAAGCAATTTAAAGCAATTATGTAGAATACTTGTAGACAGCTATTAATATATTAATAGCTGTCTTCAAGTATTTTACATAATTGTTTTGAAATGTTTTTATTGTATAATTTATTGTATTTAATTGTTTAGAGCTGTTTCAAACTATATTTTGAAACAGTTCTAAACAATTAAATACTCGAGCGGAAAGGTATACTCATCTCGAAATAGTTGTTTGCTAATATTTGTGTTTGATTGTACATATTTGTCATGTCTGTTACCTACTTTTATTTTGTCATGCTTTTAAAACTGAATTTTAACGATGAGTAAAGTTAAAACATCGAGCTCTACACGATTTTTCAATGACCGCAACACTCATTGGCATGCGCGCAGCGGTTGTAGATATTTTTGACATGAATCGCGACGGCGCCATTCTTGATTGTTTTCCACATTGGTGAGTACCACGTACGCATTAACTGTTAATGCGTAGACGCATTCCAATGGCGCGCACGAACTAATGTCGTACGTGAACACTAAAGAATCGTGCATACGCAGCGTGCAGTGGTATTAAGACGCCTTTTTCACGACTGCTGTTAAAATTTTTTTATTTATTAGTATGCGAAACAACTTCAGCTGAGCCACGCCACTTTGCCCTCGGTTGAATTTTTATTACTTGAATTGAACTATTATTATTAAATCATTTTCATTATTATTTGCATGTCTTCTCAGACTAAAGATGATTACAGTCCAATATGTCGAAGGCATTTTTACTAGAGTTGGATTTTTGTACGAAACTGAATATTCTATAAAGGGCCACACCAAGAGTTGAATCACGCGCGGACATTCCTTATATATTCTAAGAACTTAATTTAAATAGTCGTGTAAGCACTAAGAGAAACGCCTGTTGATATTCAATACAGGCCATGTGCAGATTGCCTTGATGGTCCGGCATGACCGCGCTATCGATTGTTACTTGGACCTTGCAACCACGGGACCCTAGGCAGTGGAGCGTATCGAAAAAAAATTTCTTTTTCGTCAGAGTGGGGATGAAAAGTTGCTAGTAAGTGCGAAAATTACTCCCTCCAAAGGAAAACGTTATATACTGCATCGATATGGGTTCTTGTGCAATATAAACCCAATACATAATCTTACGTTGTCGTGCATTAATGTTAAAGTAATCAGTATTGGTTAGAAATATGAAAAGTAGCATATCTCTTGTTCGTTTGGAGCAAAATAATTTTTTGCATTACCTTTATAATTTTTTTAACAAATTTTTACCTGTACAGGGTGTAATGTCACATATGCACTTCCCGGTAACGTGTAAGAGAGCACAAAAAAAGAAACAGAAAAGTCCTCTGACAAAATTTGATCTGGGCCTTAGTTTGGGCAGAGTAAAGCTTTAAAGTTGGGCATAACGAACTAATCAGGAGCGAGATATAGCAACCACTTGTTTGTCTCATAAGTGTTAAGATAGTGTGCATGTTGGCGATTCACTTCAGCTCTGGCAAAAATTTTACGTCCTTGCTCCTCGATTGTTTCTTCAAAACGCGAAGTTAAAGCCTTTAAATTTTTTTAAATTCTTAATTGTTCTTGCGAACATTTCTTACCGTTCTTAAAATAACATAACATTTGCTAAGATGAGAAAACACATTTTGAACCTAAAAAAAGTAATTCTATGCGTTTAGTTGAAAAATTTGTCTTAAATTTCTTCTCACGAAACCAAAAAAGAAGTTTAAAGCTGGGAAAATTAAACGAACTTTTGTTCTTGAAAATTAATCAACAAATCTAATCGGAGAAAATACATTTTAAACCTAAAAAAGAAATTCTTTGTGTTTTGTTGAAAAATTTGTGTTACATTTATTCTCACAGAACCAAAAAAGAAAGCTCAGAAAACAAAACGAACTTTCGCTCTTAAAATTAAATCAACATGTCCGAGATAAGAAAACTCGTTTTAAAACCGCAAAATTAATTCTTTGCGATTCATTACAAAATTTTTGTTACATTTATTGTAACGAAAGCAACAACTAAATAACAATAACTAGAACAAAAACAATAACTAGTTAACTTAAACATCCATGCACATAAGCTTTAAAATAACAAGAAATGTCAAACACAATTGAACAACAATAATACAATAAAATGAAATGGAAGTGTTGAAACAATAAAATAAAAAAGATAAGTAAATAACATAGCAAGAGGATAATACAGTAACATTAAAAAGTATGTACAAGATAAACGCTAGAGAAAATAAAATTTTGGATGAATCCTTTCAACAGGTTTATCTTCTGTCGCGAGGAATTTTTCAACCACTTAAAATGCACATCTGCGAATGCGAGAATCCTACAAGCCGAGCTCCAAGCATGTGTTTTTGCACAGAGAAAACGATTTTTTTTATTGTTTTGGAAAAATAATTTAGAATTGAATTATTCAAATCATTTAGTGAATAAATTTAATTTGTCAATTTACAACAAAAAATGGTTTTTACCTGCAACGCATTTTACACTCTGTATTTTTTGTGAATTAAATATTAAGTTGCTCAAAATAGCCGCCCCCAACATTGATGCACGCTTGAGCCCTCCGAATAAGATTCGACTGCACTGCTTGAAGCATTGCCTCGTCGATCTCGTTCATCGCTTCCTGAATTCTAGCCCGAACGACATCCTCACCCAGGGGCTCCGTTAAATAGACTTTTTCTTTTAAGTGATCCCAGAGGAATAAGTCGAGGGTCGTTAAATCAGGGGATCTTGGAGGCCAGCGCATGAGGATGTTGTTATTATTACCTATCCAGTTATCTGCATAGGTTTCATCCAAATACACTGTAACTTTTCATCTTTGATGTGCTGGGCAACCACCGTAATGAAACGTAATGTTCGCCATCTCTTCCGCTCGAACGACCGCATCTTGTACAAGATGGGGTAACTCTTCATGCAGGAAGTGCAAGTATGTTGCAGCCTGAAAAGAAACATAAATGATAATTTTAATTCACTTTATGGAAATAAAAGTAATGGTGCAGATAAATAATGATGGAGTTTCAAACTTACATTTAAGTCGCCCTCAATGTCATAAGGGTTAACCACCCATTTGCCCCGAATTCCACAACATAAGTTAACTTTCCAGCGGTGCTGAAAGCCTCGGTTTCGCGTAGCGTGTGGATTTTCATGAACGTAGTTGTGCACGTTGTGCTTGTTAAAAATTCCCTCACGAGTGACGGTGGATTTATCTGTGAAAAGGATGTTTCGCAAAAAGTTCTCTTCTTCAGCGTGCCGCACAAGAATCCACTCACAGAACCGAAGCCTTCTTTGATGAACACCTAGAAATCATTTTGAATCTTAATTTAAAACATTCCCAAGTAAACTAAAATAAGAAATATTTATTATTAGTGAAAGCAGGGATGAGAAAAAAAATTATTTTAGTTACCGTCATGTAAAGCCTGCACTTTTGTTGTGTGAAATGGGTGCCCCGTCCATCCTGAAGCAGGACCCTATTTATACGGGATTTGGAATGCCCTAATTCCCGAGTAAGGCGTCGACAACTTGTCGTAGGATCCTGAGCCACAGCGCCGAGGATTGTCTCATCTACGCGAGGTGGTCGTTCCTGCCCTCTATGACCTCCACCTCCGTCTTCTGGCCTTGGAGCTATCTGTGCAGAGAATTAAATTTCTAACTATTGAATAGAAGAATTTACCATTAAAAAGTTTTCTTGTAAAAAGTCATTTAGTTCTGAAACAACTGAAAATAATGATGTCAGGCTGCAACAAGGTTCTCTTAAACTTGAGGCTTCGATAATTATTTGATTATCCATTTAGAATAATTAAAGGAGATATTTTTTTAATTATTTGTTCTTCTAAATGATGTTAACCATAATAACTAGAAGTAAAAAATTTCCACATTTGAATGAACGTAAACTTTTGCACTTACTGGATGTCCTTCCAAATGTTTTTGCACCACTCGATAAAATGTTCCTTGATGCGATTTACGTCGATCGGGGAACCTCTGGTGGTGCAACCGTGACGCTTGTGGTCCGTTTCGGCGGCACTCCACATACTCCCGATTTGTGTACGCCATTGTTACAAAACTGATTGAATTAAATTCAATGAATCAATAGAATTATATACGATAACAGAAATCATAACAACGTTAGGCATCTGTTTTTGCAAAAAACAAAATCTACACCTTGTCGCCGTACTCATGTTAACAAGGAATTATCACTTACCAGAAATTGGCTCTGGCTAAGATTTAAATCGAGTCAAATGGTTCCATTTGATTTCCATGTTGATGGCATGTTTGGACATCAAATGGAACAATTTGATGCAATACAATTTTAGGTCTTGAAGTTGGGGCATTTTTAATGATACTTTTTAAGTTTACGGGCTGATTTTTGGGGTAATCCTAGAATGGTAGGGGATGACAATTTTTTTATGATCTTTGAGCATCAAAGTCATCAACTCATCAGTTTCATACATTTCAAAGCTATTATCAATCTAATCTAATAACGCACTAGTTCCAGACACGTGAATCCCACCAACCTAATTAGAAAAAATTTTGTGTGTGCTTTTTGATAGATAAATAAGTTGCAAATGGTCCCATTTTGAAGGACGAACACTTATCAATTTTTTAAAAATTGTTAATTATCAGGGAACTTTGAAAATCTTATAATCGAACTATTTTAAGAATTACTTTTGGGGGTTCAAAATGTGTTTTCATATCTTAAACTTGCTGATTTATTTTCAAGAGCGAAAGTTCGTTTGGTTTTCCCAGCTTTAATTTTCTTTAATTTTGTCACAATAAAGCTAATACAAATTTTGCAACGAATCGCGAAGAATTACTTTTGGGGATTCAAAATGCGTTTTCTTAACTTAGGTTTATCGATTAATTTTCAAGAAAAAAGGTTGTTTTGGTTTTCCCAGTTTTAAGGTACTTTGTTGGTTTTTTAACAATAAATGTAACAGAAATTTTTCAACGAATCACAAAGAACTGCTTTTGTGGGTTTAAAATGTGGTTTCTGATCTTAAACTTGCTGATTTATTTTTAAGATCGAAAGTTCGTTTGGTTTTCCCATCTTAAATTTTTTTTGCTTTTGTTACAATGAATAAAACAAAAAATTTTCTAAGATTTGCAAGGAATTACTTTTAGGTGTTCAAAACGTGGTTTCTTATCTCAGGTTTGTTGATTAATTTTCAACAATAAAGGTCGTTTGATTTTCCTAATTTTAAATTTCATTCTTGGTTTTGTGAGAATAAATGTAACAAACATTTTTTAACGAATCGCAACCTAAGGATGACAGCCCTCTGCATCCATCTCGCAAGTGCTTCGGCATATTTTTGGCACGCGGGTATGGCTTTAGGTTACGAACCTGTGATAGCTTCGCACCTCTGAGAGCACCAATCACAAGGACAATTATTTTAACCGAATATTTTGTATACAGTCAATGCAGCTCCTTTTTGAGTTCTAGATACCTTTCCTCCTTTTCCTTCTTGTTAGCAGCAATGTTATAGTCGTCCGGAGCCAAGTATTCGGTCAAGAATATAGTGTTTTTCTCGAAGTCCTGGAGAACGATGTCAGGCCTCAAGTGAGCAATGGAGATTGCTGTCTGAAAATCATAGTTCCAGAAAATTTGGCACTTCTCGTTATAAATAATTAACTCTATCTCTTAAGGAGCGTTCAGCAGGGCAGGGTCGCGCCCAACGCCGTAGGAGCGACAAAGCGACTCAGCATGTGTATGACGAGCACTTCACTTATCGCTGGAAACTTCTTCGCGTAAAATGCGGTAACGGTATACTAAGGTTGAAATGACACCGTCCTGGCACGCGAAAATAAAATCCTCTGCTTTCTTTACGTAGGCTTTTGGAAGTAAAGCATCTAGATGGAGTAATGCATTTTCCTCACTTCTGATGTTAAGATTCAGGCCAAGTCTCGGCCGCCTGCTCCGCAGATTTTTAGAGGAACGTTCCTTTACCAATAATCTCGTGCTTCCTGGCCATTTTTAGGAGAGCATCTCTTCCATTTGCGACGATATAAACAGTACCCAGCATAAATCGGTTATAAAGACATTGGAGATTTAGAAGTCCGCACCCGCCTTGACGGCGTGGGATATACTATCGCGGAACGCACTAATTGATATGAAAGCCCTTCTGGATATGCATGATCTTACGCGTGACAATGTCGAGGGTCGTGAACTCTTATTTCGCCCATGGAACCACCCCGATTGAGTAGTTACACATTCGCTGGAGGGATAAAACTTTTTTTTTGGTTCGTTTGGCATGAAATGCTGCCATTGTCAGTGAAAACATTTCGACTTTTCAAATTAGTGTATTTTTACCGAATTTTGGAAACTTAAGGGATTGATTAAAGTTGGTTTCCTCATGCGCTAGTGGGATAAAACTTGTTTGCAGTGCTTTTGGCATGAAATACTGCGATTATCAGCAAAAACGTTTCGCACTTTTAAATTAGTGTATTTTTACCGAATTCGCGAATCTTAAGGGATTGATTAAGGTTAGTTTCCTCGTGCGCTAGAGGTATTCAACTTTTTAAATGTTCTTTTAGTATGAAATGCTGCCATGGTCAGTGAAAACATTTGGACCCGTCAAATATTTTTTTGATTCCTTTTTTGTAAACGTTGCAAACTTCAGAATCATACTGTCGTGTACAGCAAACTTCAGACTCGTGTGGAACTGCCTACTTTCCACACTTGTAGCACAATATACTAGTATATTTTGGAAGTGCCTCTCCCATATGGAACGCTTTTTCCGACATAGCGTGCAGTTACAGCTTTTACAGCTGTTATCCTTACGCAGTGGCCGCAAGCGTTGAAGGTGGCAACAGTCGCCTCTGGATGTTTTCTTAGAGCTACCATCTACCACACCATAGGTTTTTAGTCACTTGCTGCCTGATGGTCTAGGAAGTTTCTCACAATGCGACAGGTGTTTAACAAATTCACTTCCCTGCCATTACCTTACTGGCTCCTAAATTTTAAAGATGTTCCGTGCATGTTGCGTACTTATTGTCTATAGTCGACATCGCAATAGGGTGAATAGATGCATGTTTCACAATCCTCCATATTGTCTTTACTTTATGCCTTGGCTCGCCATACTTATGGATTTGGGTTGTATAGGTTGCCTGCCAATTACGGTTAAGTGGACTAGCAATGTCAATGATATAGACTCTTCCACCTTTTTGCTCACGCGTCACGATGTCGGGTCGATTGGCTCGGATATAATGATCCGCCTGTACAGTAACATCCTCTTATAAGATGCAGTCTTCTTTTTATAAAACGGGCACTGGAATGTATCTATAGAAAGGCATCCTTTCTCTAAAAAGTCCTAGGTTTAGGGCAAGTTTTGATGTATAATACCCGCCACATCATTTTGTCTCTGCGTATATTCTCTCTGAGCGATAAATTGAAATAAAAAATTTAAAGCTTTTTCGGGTTTCAATCGTGTGCAAAACTACTCTCTGAGCCATTACACGACAACCATCAATGACATGCTTGATGGATTCGTTTCTATCCGCACGTAATCGGCACTGGTCAACCACTTCTTGATGCCCTTTTTCAGCGTAATATTGGATGCTTCACTATTCACTTCATGTTGATCTAACATTTTGGGATGCTCGCCGTGAATGGCTTTTTGTCTCTATTGCGTTTCCAATTCCTCTATGGTTTCTGCCCTGCCATTCAAGGCCTCCTCTCAAGACAAATTCAAGGACGTGTAATCGAGATTCGTTTGTCGTGGTGGAGCTACCCTTTCAATCGCCGAATTACTGTGGTGCATTGGATACATCGTCATTTCTACGCGGATGGTTCTGTTTAACCTTTCAAGGTCAGTGTTCGACCATTTAATGAGCCCTACGGAGTGCGTGAGGGTAGGGATGGCATAGTAGTTTGATTGTCCTGATGTTGTTTGCCGAGTTAAGAGATCTCTTCAAAATCAATCTGAGCCTTGTAGTGAAGGCTTCGCAACATCACAAAGGCGTAAATCACTTTACGCCAAGTTCTTTCAATATCATAGACTGTACTATATGTGACCGTCCGCGAAGAAATGGACCTAATGCGGAAAAAATAGAATCTTAGCTTTTTACACGAATCGATTGTTTTTTATTTGCTATTTCGTAATCAATCGCTTCTCCTGTAAAATGAAGCTACCGTGCGTTAGTTCCCTTTCTTCACGGATAGTCACATATAATATTGGAAATTGTAACATCAATAAATGACTTTTACTCTGACAGCATAAATAAAACATTTGAAATGTACATGCTTTGTTTAAACCAGGAGTGACTAACAATGCACAGTTCGTCTATATGTTTGTTGCGAATATAAAAAAATATAAATAAATAATGATGTACTGTGTATTTGTTGTGAATATAATATATTAAAAATATTATTTCATATAAAATGAGTAATCTGTTATTCTCTCTTCCTGCTATAGATGTATTTTACTATTTTATAAAATTTTATTGATGGAGAACCCATTAAAAGCCTTGTTAAATAATTTATTTTAATTTTTTTATTTCTATGGTGCCCCGGTTTTTAATTTTTCGTCTCATATCTATTATATCTTTTTCCCCCTTTGTATCGGGAAGATCTTAGAATTTTGGCCAGCCTTACAAAATTTTTTTAGGGGTACAAATATGCCCTTACATTTATCTATTTCTAAGAAATCGTACTTTTTACGCACACAACCTCTAAAAATGTTTGAAAAATCTGAAAAAATTAGGAGTGTATTATCTCACCCAGAGAAACAGACAGTCGCGGTACGGCCGAGTTAGTATCCAAGGTCTTTCATTTCAGGCGTCTTTCACTCCACTGACACTCTTCATCATGCATGTCTTATAAACTATTTGTCAGCACTCTTTTCTGTCCTAGCCGACGTCTTTAGCTTCCTTTACGCCCAGGAATTTCCTCATGCAAGCTCTTGTGTTTCCATGGCTTCTTATATCTTTTCGAATTAATGTCTCATTCCCACATTCCAACCACTCTTTCAACGGCCTGCCTCTGGGCACGCTACCATTTACCTTACTGGCTTTGTCTGTTAGCGTTTTACCGCACGCAATGCGCAGGTATTGCATTTTCTTCATGCTAGTATGCAGTCTGCTCAACATTCTCTGCAAGCCTTCGATCGACTCTGCCCTAACAACATCATCATCTGCAAACGCTAACCCACGCACCTTCACTGACCCGAGATCCACACCTTCTTCGTCGAGGAGGGCCACTCTTGGACACTTGACCATGAACAGAATAAACAGCCAACAGAACATAACGTAACCTTGTCTAAAACCTTGCCTAATATCGAACAAGTCACTCCATTGCCCATTTACTCTCACACTCGCTTTGCTACCTGCATATATTGATTTTATTGCTTTCAGAACCCATCCATTGACTCCGTACTCTTCCAGGACTTCCCAAAGCTAATTTCTATCCACTTTATTAAACGCTTTTTCTAGACCAACAAATGCGCAGAAAACTTTTTTGTTTGCCCTTAACCTTTTTTCTATAATTTGTCTCAAGCTAAATATCTGATCCGCACATGATCTTCTGGGCATAAATCCACATTGGACTTCGCCAGATCTTTTCTTCTATTATTTTCATTGTCCTGCTAATAAGTATTTTTTGATATATTTCGTATACGATACGAATACGAATTGAAAACGTTCCAATTCAAACTATTTCAGAAGTGGTAACATTTTGAAGAAAGGACAATATTTGAAATGGAATGAAAAGGAATTGAACTTATATAATTTCTTAGTAAAAGCGTTTAAAATTAGATCATTTGAAATTAAAGGAAGTTTGAGTGTGGCTCAGACGATAGCGCGTCATACTTCCGTGCAGGAGGACTGCGGTTCGATCTCTGCGCCAGGACCAATGGAAAATTTTCTATGTACTTCTACCGGGGTTTGGTGAAGGGTCACTAATCGATTTTGAGAAGACTTGAAAATGAGTCAGCGATCTCCTTTCGTAGAGGTCGCATGTCAAGGGGACTAGCGCTCGGTGGTCACTGGTCGCTTTCGATATTATGAACACACACACACTCCGTCCACTCTAGCAAAAGATTTCAAATATCATATTAAATTAATTTATAACACCCTCATCTCACTAGGCACTTGACTTATTGTTAGTCAGTGTCTGATAATGAAAAACCAGGTTTAACCGAGAAAAAGTAAAAAAAAAATTAATAGTAAGACGTTTCAGATATATTACTCTTTCGTAACTTTTGCCAACGGCAACGGTTGCAACGTCCAGAGGAGGACTGTCCACCATGTACTGCTGAAGAAGTGAAGAAAGTTATCGCTAGAACTAAAAACTTTTCAGTGCCAGGGCCAGATACAATCAACAAGTTTTGGTGGAAGAATTTCACTTCTACGCACCAACATCTGGCTCGTATATTTACTACTTTATTAAACGGAGAACAACCCATCCCGCACTGGTTAGTGGGAGGAGGCACGGTACTGGTCACTAAGGCCGGAGATTTGTCAAGTCCAAAGAACTGCAGGCGTATAGCTTTTTTGAACACCAGCTACAAGTTATTCACTGGCATCCTCAAAGAGAGAATATTAACATCTATCGAGTCGGTATGGAGTGCAATAGTGGAACAACGTGGATGCAAAAGAGGGCTAGTAGGTTACAAGGACAACCCCTGTTAATAGACAGGCGTATTACCCAGGACTCGATCAGGTAACGACGCAATCTGTCCATGGCATGGATTGACTACGGTAAGGCATTCAATAACACGAACCATGAGTTGGTTATCAAGCTCCTTGAGCGCCTGGAGGTGCATCCAAGAATAGTAAGATGCATGAAAGAGTTTATGCTCTTGTGGCGCACAAGTTATGACGTAACATCTGACAAAAGAGAGGTGACTACCAGCTATGTCACATATAAATAAGAGGGGGTTCTTCCAAAGAGACTATCTCAGTCCGATACTTTTCTGCATCTCCCTTTTGCCTCTATCTGTTGTGCTCCGAGGCAATAGCTTAGAGAACCAAGATCACTTGTTTTCTTTTAAGACGCAAGGCGTAACGTATATGATTCCCAAAAAGGCAGATGTTGGTAGTCCTAGTGGTTACCGACCAATCGCCTGCCTCCCGACCCACTATAAGTATCTCACGGCTATCATGGCTGAATTCGTATATACATGTTGTGAGGAAAACAACGTCCTCTCCGAAGAACTAAAAGTTTTCTGTCGCGGTTTCCGTGGCTGCGAGGACCAAGTCATGATTGACAGTGGGGTTGTGTTGCATGCGGAACACCACCAACGCTATTTGTCCATGGCCTACACTGACTACCAACAGGCGATTCCTTCAATACTCCACGATTGCGCTATGCGCACTACGTTTTGTTTAGCATTGAACTCACTAAGTTGAACACTCAACAACACGTCTTAGGGGTTCAAAATTGAGGTGGGAGTGGCTGAGTCTCAACTTACTCACCTCCTGAACATGGACGACATGAAGGTTTATGCAAGCTCAGAATCGAAACTGAACAGCCTACTTAACATACTGATGCATTTCTCATATGACATCCTGCCATACAAAGCGAAGCTGACGTAAAATCATACAGGTACCTTGGCATATGGCAAGCGAGGGGCCCGCTCCATTCTACAATTAAAAAGGTGCTTGAGACTGCTTTTTCGCGTCGCCTTAGTCTGATTCTGGCATTCGGCCTCAGTGCAAAGAACATCACAAAAGCAATCAACACCTATGTCATTCCTCTCCTAACATACTCCTTTGGTTTGGTCACCTGGTCCATGACTCTTCTCGAGAGGCTCAACAGAATCATACGCGTGGAAATGGCTGAGCACCGAATGCGCCATGAAAGGACAGCTGTAGAGAGAATAGTTCTGCCACTAAAGCTTTTGGGCAGAGGAATCATGGATGTTCGTCGATTGTGTGACTATGTGACGTCGATTATGCCATTGAGCAGCTAGCTACTTAATGGCGAGCTAAACAGGTGCACAAGCAACGCCGCCAAACGTTCGATATTACTTGCATTGATAGCGATGCATTAAGGCAGGATTCTACTTTCGAACACGCGAAAAAAATGCTATTTTTGTAAATTTTTGTTTTAAACATTAAGAAAGATATTGACGTAGTGTTTGTTATGTTTAATAAATATACTCCTAAAATACATTTTAAATATTTTTTTTAGTTTATTTTATGCGCTCTATATACATTTATATGGCACTTTGTCGAAACTACGTTTTTTACCGCTTATTAAAAAAATCTCCGAAACTACCGAATCGATTGGTCTGAAATTTTTACCACATATTCTATACATATACATCAACCGGTGATAGCAGATTTATATGAAAATTTGTATTTTTACTATTATTTTTTTTTGCAAAAAATAAGAAAACAAAATGAGATTTTTTATTTTTTTTCGAATTGCCGCCATTTTTTGCATGTAAATGGAAAAATCTGCTACCACCCTTTGGAAAATGTGAAAAACGAAGACCAGATTGTAGCTAAAGGCATAGGTGCTACGGAAAATTTACATCAAGTACCAGATTCACTAGAACCACATGCAGACATTAATAATGTTCATGTAAACAGCAAAATCCCAGAAAAACGACAGCACCTTGAAATGAATTTTGGTCATGCTTTACTAGATTTCAGAAATGTAGAACCAACATAAGCGCATTCTCTGCTCAAGATGAACATCACAAAAGATCTTCGTGCACTAATAGAATACCTAAGTAGCAAGGTTTTACCCATGCTGGATATGTTGGATATGGACTCAATATAAAAAAGGAAATGAAACCAGAAAGTAGTACAAGAAGGCAGCAAAATCGAACCTTTCAGGCAGCTGAAAGAAGGTTCTACCGTGAACTGAGTATAAAGCAAACTAACCAGCAAGACACTAAAGTCGCTCAATTGGAAGACATAACTAAATATTGATCGAGTTTTTGGGGAGAAAACAGAAGCAATTTAGACGCTGCCTGGTTCCAGCTAGAAAACGCAAGAACAAGCAATTACCCCGAAATGGAGCTGACTAACATCACAGCTTTAGATGTTTCGGCGGTTATGAAAAGGACAAGTAACTGGAAAGCTCCAGGTGCAGATATGGTGTACAACTTCTGGTACAAGTGCCTGACGAGTGTGCATCCTGGATTGGCAACATGTTTTGAGAAGGTCGTCCAATTCCTAGATCGGATACCAGGCTTTATGCTTAAAGGAACTACGTATATATGTTGCCTAAAACACCAGACGCTCAAAATCCATCTGAATTTCAACCGACAGCCTGTCTTCCAACAATCTATAAATACTCACTATGACGAGAATGACATCCTCACAGAAGAACAAAAAGCATGTTGTCAAAAGTCCCGGGCAGTGAAGATCTAGTCACCATAGACGCTGTTGCCATGCCGCAAGCTCGTAAACATCAAAGAAACTTGCACATGGCATACATTGAGTACAAGCAAGCGTTCCCTTCCGTACCACATGACTATTTACTTGAAGTCTTAAGATTTTATAAAATCTGCTCACGTATCATCGACTTGGGGTACAAGAATCATGTATTTTGATCATGGAAAACCAGGGATAACTAGATTAATACGCATTAAGCCGGGTATCTTTCAAGGAGACTCCTTCAGTGCACTATGGTCCTGTTTAGCGTTGTGCCCATGGAGCAAAACACTAAATATCATTTCTCACGGGTTCAGAATACATGATAATGAGGATAGTCTTTAAGTGACCCATCTTCTATACATGGATGACCTCAAGCTATACACTATTTCAGACGAGAAACTGCAGCCAGTGATTGATGAATTTAAACAGAGGAGAATTAGGGACCGCAGAGCAAGAGAACGACATCGAGGCAATGGCTGAGGGCGAGTCATATAAATACTTGGGTATTCTCAAATCTAAGGGTATTTAGCATACGATAGTTAAGGAAAGCCGAACAACTGCTTTCACTGCAAGACTCAGATTGATTTTGAAGAGTTTTCTTAACTCGTCAAACAAGATTAGGACAATTAACTACTACGCCATCCCTGCCTTCACACACTCCTTTCGGCACATCGATTGGTCGAACAGTGACCTTGGAAGGTTAAACAGAACTATCTGCTCAGAAATGACGAAGAATTGAATACACCACAGTAAATCGGCGATTGAAAGGGCAGTTCTACCAAAACATAGAGGGGGTAGGGACGTTGTAGATGTCAAGAAACTGTGCATGTCACAAGTTATACAGTTGCGAGACTATTTTAGCAGCAAGCGAGATGTCGCGCTTTACAACGCCATCTGTAAAGCGGATCTCGATTACACGCTCTTGAATTTTTTCTTGGAGGATGCCTTGAAGCTCAGGGCAGAAACTATGGTGGAATTGAAAATGCAATGGGGACAAGAAGCCATCCACGGCGAGCGCCCTAAGACGTTAGATCAACATGTAGTGGATAGTGAGGCATCCAATATTTCACTGAAAATGGGCGTCCTGTTTCCAGAAATAGAAGGATTGATCGACAGGGTTGTCAGCTCCAGATATTATCGCAATCACGTGTTACATCAAGACGTGGTTGGCAGGTGTTGATTATATAGAGATACCAACGAATCCATCGAGCACATTATTTATGGTTGTCGCGTAATAGCTCAGAAAGAAAGTAAGTCAATAAGTTACCTGTTAATGGTATGGTCGCTAGTATTAAAAATTGTATCAAAAATGTAAAAAAGGAAGATAATTAAACATTCGGAAAACAGTTACTCGATTAATCTTGAACCATAATCGAATTACCAACTTTTAAAACCTCGAAAAATTTGTGAAACTTGTTGAAAATTTTCAAAAAAAAAATAAAGATTTAGTTTTTGTAAATGTAGATCAAGGTAACGTAACAGTAGCAGCTAATAGAGATGTTTACAGTAAATACCGTTGAAAACATTCTTAGCAGTAAAATTCTTTATACAAATACAAAAACTTGTCTGGTACCAACAATAGAAGAAAAATGTGATGATATAGCCATTAGAAGAGAGAAAAAAGATTAATAAATTAAAAAATGGAATAGAAATTTAAAAAAAAACACATAATAGTGTTGTAACTAAAGCTTATGCTCTGTCAAAAGTGCACAAACCAGGTTTGAAATGGAGATTAATCGTGTCCACAGTCGGAACTCCTACTTAGAACTTACCTAAATATATCTCAAATGTTTTAAAGCCTGTTTCAGGACACAAAAAATCTTTTGTTAAAATAGTTGGGATTTAAAAGAGGCTTTGAAGAAAATTGAAGTTTCTTTAACACATTCTTCAGCTTCATTAGACGTTGTTTCAATGTTTGATAACATTCCATTCTATCTTGAGTTGCATTGTATTATGGAAAAATTAATTTAAAATCATATTCTAACTCAAATAACAAAATCTGAATTTTCAATAGCTACTAGAACTGTTTTTAACAACTTAGTTTTCTCATTTAATGGACAATACTACAAAAAGTTAACTGGTTGTCATATGAGTTCTCCGTTGTGTCCTATAGTTTCAAATTTGGTTTTAGAAGATGTAGAAAAAGAGCATTAGAAAAGTTCAATTTATGCCTATTTTATATAAACAGTACGTGGATGATATTTTAGCTATAGCTTCTACTGATAAAATTGATGATTTCATAAATGCTTTAACAGTATAGAAAATTCCATACAGTTTACATTTGAACTTGAACAAAATAATTTTATAAATTACCTTGAGCTACAGATTATAAAAACACCTGAAGGTGATTTAATTAAGGATTAGTATAAAAAACCTTCGTGGTCTGGCAGATATCTCAATTATAATTCTCATTAATTGTTTTGTCAAAAGGTTGTTCTAATCAAAGGATTTATCGATAGGTGTAAAAAGTTGAGTGATATTAAATTTAAAAAAGAAAAGTTGGATCAATTAAAAATTGTATTACGAGGGCTGTTTGATGAGTCAGTGACTTTTCGACTAAAAGGTTTTTTTTCGGCAAATGAGCGTTTTACTTCTCAACATAATCTCCTTTTAGCTCGATACATTTATTACAACGTTTTTCCAATTTTTTTATTCCTTCCAAATAATATGTTTTCTCAAGGCCCGAAAAATAGGCGTTTGTTTCGGTGATGACCTCTTCATTCGACCCAAATCTCTTACCGCCCGGCCATTTCTTCAGGTTTG
>JAABKJ010001393.1:0-30768 GCA_011634705.1 Andricus grossulariae | reverse complement strand
CGAAGGAGCTTTAACAAAAGATAATTCATAATCATCAAATTATAGTTGTTGATGCTTTGACCTTTAATTTTAAAAGTAGCACCAGGTACATACGTTATCGAGCGCGAAGCGCGAGAACTAATAGTCGCGCGCCCTAGGCGCGCTCAAACCTGCGAGCGAAGCGAGCCGCGCGCAATGAGAATGTGCCCGCACAGCGGGCACATTTTTTCTATTAGTTCAGTTTGCATTTAGGCGAAAAACGAGAAAGAGGGGAAAGATAATTAATTTTAATTTTTGAAAGCATTTAAAAAAATTGTTATTCACATTTATGTTTTCCATGTGCGCTGCCACATTCTGTGTTGACCCCACCCCCTGTTAGTATGATGTAGTTTTTTTGGACGGACCCAAATGCAACTAATAATAATCAAGGAAGAAATCCCTCTCCTTGCAAGGTCGGCTCCACGTGGTTGCAGGTAACCTTTCTTTCGATCAATCCACTGATTCATTTCTGGACACATTACGTTCACGTTGCGGTTTGTGTACGAATACGTACGTTCTCTTCTCTCTTCTACCACCTCTCGATGTAAACACGTTCCTCCTCTCTTAGTCCTCACCTTTCTCTCTCAAATTCAAAAATCCCTCACTCGTTACCTCTCTTTCATCGCCCTTCCCTCGTGGGCTTGAGAGAATTGCTTGCCGGCATTATCAGTGTTGTTTCGGCCGTTGCGGCTCGTTCTTCAACGTTCGCGATATACCATTTTCGCGTTTGCAAGAAGTGAATTTCGGGATTGTTTTTCATCGAAGCACATTATTTTCCAAAGATTTCCATCTATAATTGCATCAATAAATCAGACACCATTTTTACTTCGTAAGTAAAATCCAGTGTTTTTGATATTCAAATCGACTTTGCCAAGTATTTTTTCCCCTCAGGCAAAGGTCAAATTTCTTCGCTAATTAATAGTTCAAAAATATCGTAGCTGAGTACCGCGAATGAAAGAAAGATGAACAAATTTTCTGTTTAATTTTCATTGCACGAAATTGAAACGTATTTGATATCTTCAATTTACGGAATTTACAGACTGTGAGAAACAAATATCAAATACATTTTACTGACAATGAGTCACCCCACTGTTTGTTTGGAGCAATATGAATTCTATAATCAGAAATAAAAATAAAATTTAGGAATTTAAGAAAAATGAAGTAAAAATAGAGGAATAAATTATTTGGCAACATCGATTCGTAATACTGTATTAATTCTTAATTCTGCTGTAATAATGTTTTAGTCAAAAACTGGGAAAGTTTGATTTGTATAATTATTGACATTTCGATGTAACTTTCTTCTCAGTTTTTGATAATTATTCGAACGAACGAAGTCGATATTATTATTATTTTTATTATTATTATTAATATTATTGGGTTATTTCGCCGAGAAAGATGAAAATCACTTTCGTTGAATGATCGATTACAAATTAAAATCTAAAGGTTTCAAGAGATGCAAAGACATATTCAGTGAAAATTGGCCTACTTTCATCTTTGATTGAATATCGGGTTGGCCGATTTTCTTTGATGAATATTATTTCTAATTGTCCCACTACAAGTAGTTCTTCATTACTCTCCGTCAGTTGTACCGTCTTGCGCTTATTAATGTTCTTCCACTAAATCAAGTTCATCTTTCGAATCTTCCCCCTTTCTTTAGACGAGTGTGATTGAATGAATATCTCTGCGAATCATGAGACCTTTAATTTCAATTTGCAATTAGTGCCATTAGCCGCAAATTGATGTTTTCTAGTTTCACTCATATCATAGCCTCGTTTAAAAATAATGACATGATCAAAATTTGTTGAAGAAAAGACGAAAGGAAAAAGATCGAAAGAAAAATTGTATTGTGGAATTTGGCACCCAAATTTTAAACACCATTGTAATTCACGTGTTTCAATTAATTCAAAATTATTTTAGCAATCAAAGGACTTTTTTTCTTGTAACTAAAACCTTCAATAATTTAAGTGTTACAAATTTGGTTTTATTTTAAGTTAAAACTCATCAATTAAAATATTTAAATTTCGTAGTGACTATTTTTGGAAAACTGATATTCAAACGTTTTTATTCCTTATAGTTTAAATTTTGTCTGTTTTCAAAATTCACTTTAGACTAGAAATTTCCAAATGCATTAACTTTAAATTGGAATTTTTAATTAAAATATTTGACCATAGAATATTTTTATCTTCAATGTATAATAAATTATTGTAAATTATGTAGTTTGGAATTAAAATTAGGATATTCAACTCTCCAATGCTACCAAATTTTAAGAATTTGTATTATCATTTTTTTAAATTTAATTTCAATTTGATTCATACATGATGCTTAAATTAATAGAATTTTTTCATTCTAAATAGATTTATTTGTAATATTTTTATGCAATAAATCCATTTTCTATAAAAATCTTGGTTATCTAATTCTATACTATCACCCTTCATTTAATAAGGAAAGGTGGAAGTTGAAAATTTTGAAAAAAAAATTTCAACTTCAAATTTATACCGATAAAGCCAATCAAAATGTACTTATTTTCAGTTTGAACCATTCACAATTCAAAACGTATGAAATGTAAGATTCTTATAATTTAGCACTTAAAATGAAGTTAAAATGGGACAATTTTAATATTGGAAGTTTTTCAAATTTAATTTTAATTAAAGTATTAAAAATGCAACAGTTATGTTTGCACAAAATTGAGAAAACTTGAAAATATGCACTTTGTTCACGTTACAAATTAAACATTTTTAAACAGGAATCATAATAAATTCAAAATTTTCAAACCGGCCGTTTTCAGATATGTCGAAATGTCTTGACCAAAGGTAATAATTCAATAATTTATCACAATTTATATTATTTAAAAATAATAGTAATTTTCCAAGTGTATTAATTGTGAATCTGAATTTTATAATCGATGATATTTTAATTTGACATTCTGTCAACTTCAAGTTATGGTAACTTATTATTTTGTGTGTATTTAAGTGTTTCTTTAATTGGTATATTTTTCTGTCGGAAACTTTCCGTTTAGAAATATTCAAATCTCCAATGCTACCAAATTTCGAAAATTAGAATTTTAATTTTTTCGAATTCACAGCATTCATGCATATTTCTTAAAGTAATAGAATTTTATTTTTTCCAATTAGAATCATCGTAAATTGGGTTGGCTTCAAAAGTATCTACATTTTTAATAGTAAATTGTAATTTGTCCGTTTGAATGTTTTATGCTAGAATTTTTGAATTTTTCACTATTTTTTCTTCTAAAATAGATTTTTTTTTAATATTACAGTAGTTGATCTTTGAACGTTCTTTAATTTCAAAACATTCATTTTTTTTAAAGTAGAAGTTTATTCTATTTTCAATTATTCTAAATATGGAAAAAGTTAGAAATTAAAAATTGATTATTATGATTACATCCTAAAAAAGCAACCACCTCCGAGAAAAATGATTGTCAAAGGTACGGCGCGACCAAAAAATGCCGATTTTGACTCATCAGAAAGAGTTGCATAACTTTTCAGTTTTGTAATTTAAGAAGAAACAAAGAAATTATTTTCGAACTATTACTTAGTTCTCTTGAATTGCGAAAGGAGCGATTTAAAAAAAAAAAAAACAGCCATCTGCAAAAAAAACCTTGTCAAAGAACGGCGCGTACCCAAAACCGAAAATATTTACACACTGTTATTTTTTAATTTAAAAAAGCAAAACAAGAATGTACTTTCGAGCTATTATTTAGCTTAATTAAATCGTGAAAAGAACAGGCTCTGGAACACTTCAATTTTTCTTGAATTATTAATAGAAGTTTTTCATTTAAAAATATTTCAAACTTTGACTTCTTTCAAAATCGAAATCTTAATTTTTCTTGTAACCTCTTGGTTTTCATATAATCAAAGAATTGAATGTTTAAGTAAAATTCTCCAGTTACTTCAACTTGTAATTATAGCTTTTTCGCTTAAAAATCATTTTAAATTTCAAGAGTTTTTATTTTTTCAACTTTTGGTGCTTTAAGCTTTAATTCTAAAAAAAGTTCAATTTAAAATTTAGATAATTGAAGATGAAACCTTTTCCAATTCATGTTTAATTTGATTTAAACACTTAAATTAAAACTGAAAAAATTGAATAAATTAGATATCTGATTATATAAGTTTTAAAACAATTTGATATTTTGTTTACATATGTAATGCTACAATTTGTTAAGCACTATCATTTTTTTTTAATTTCACCCGGAACAGTTTCTCAAATCGTCTGCTCTAATATTTATGAGCACTTTGGCTTTAAGGTTAACTGGCATAAAGTACATATTTACATCAGTAGTGTTCACGTAGTCATTTCAGGATGACCTTTTGTAGTCATTGTTCTCGAGACATGATCTTCTTACACAAAAAGTTCAAGTCATTATGGCAAAGATTCTTATTATAATACCACAGACCGAAATATTTCAAATCAAACTTAAAAAAAAGTGATATATACCGTCTTTTACTGTCATATTTACGTTTCGTGAAGAGGAATTCTTGGTAATAGGTATCATTTCTCCAAAATACATTCGAGCCAGAACCTTCGTAACCAGTTTCAGAAAAATAAAATGAAAGTGTATCAGCACAACTTGTCATTGACCGGGAAGAATTCGTAATTCGTGAACACTTTTATTTCCAAAATATTCGATTATCTTGTAATTGCATAACCGGATTTACAACTCTTCATCCTTCGACCACGTTTTACGATATTAACTCGAATCATGTTTTATTCATTATCACATTTTTTAATTTTGGAAATAAATCGAATTAAAATAATTTATTTTTAATTAAAATTAAAGGAAAGGAATATTCTCCTATAATTTTTTTAAATTCCCGTTTCTCCCCATTTTTGAAAAACATCCTCTTTTTCCCATTTTCTCTTTAAATATACGATATTTGAAAATACAGTATTTAAATTACGCTACAATTTTATTATTCTATTCAAAAGCTAGAATATGCCAGCGCGTGTAGTGAAAGTTTATTTTTTCAATTTGCAGAATAATTTATTATAATTAATATAACTTTTTTAAATTAAAAAATAAAATGTTAATAATTAATTTTTATAATTAAAATTATATTTTTTGTGACAGCTATAATATACAATAATAAAGCTACAATAATAAAATGCATATATGTAATATTGAAGCACTTGAATACAATATTTATGAATAAATACAGTGCAAAAATTAATAAATAAAACAATCATAACACAAATATAACTATGTAAGTTCAAAGTATTAGATTAGAGAACAATTTTAAATATATTAAAATTGTTTATTTAACAAATTTTGTTTTTCTCTTACTTTTTTATATGGCCGTGAATGGATTTCTAACGATTAAATGGCATAAGTCGTTAACAAATTGTATAACATTTCTTAAAAAATGATTATTTCTTCTTTTCTGCGTGTAAAAATAATTAATCATCTGTTTGGTTGAAAATTTAACTATTTTTTTTTTAATGAACTTTTTTGTTGAAAATCCATATTTTCGTGTTGAAAATTCAATAGTTTTGATGAAAATTCGTCTTTTTGCTTTAATTCAAATGTTTTTGATTTAAAATTGAAATATTTTTTGGTTGGAGATTCATTTCTTTGGTTGAAAATTCGTTTTTTATTTTGTATGGAAATTAATTTTTTTAACTGAAAATTTATCTATTCCATTTTCGGTTGAAAATCGATGTTTTTTAGTTGAAAGTTCAATTATTTTATCCAAAATTCATGTATTTTGCTGGAAAGTCGACTTTTTGGTACAAAATTAATCATCTTGGTTAAAACTGCATGTTTTGCGTAAAAAATTTAAACAGTCGAAAGTTCAACTGTTTTGTAAAAAATTCGTTTCTTTGGGTTGAAAATTCATGTCTTTCGGTAGAAGTGTCATATTTTTTGGTTAAAGATTCACATTTTGGTTGAAAATCTACATTGTTGTTGAAAATTCATATTTTTGGTCGAAAATTAAATTGTCTTGCAGATAATTCGTGTTTTTGGCTTAAAATGTTTGGATACAAATTGAACTGTTGGGTTAAAAATCACCTTTTTTTTCGAAACATCATATTTTCGGTTTAAAAATGCAACTGCTTTGTATAGAAACTTTGTCTCTTTTTTGTCATGAAAATTGATCAATTTTATAGAAATTTAGAGTATGGTGTTGAAAAGTAACTTTTTTGTTGAAAATTTATTTTTTTGGGTTGAAAATTCAACTGTTTTGTAGAAAAATCGACTTTTTGGTTAAACAGTTCAAAAATTTCGTTTATATTTTTGCTTTCTTGGCTGAAAAATCTTTCTTGGTTGAAAATTCAACTCTTTTGTGGATAATTCAACTCTTTCGTTGATAATTCGTCTGTTTGGTGTGAACATTCATCTTTTCAATGTTTCAAATTCAACTTTCTTATTAAAAATTCGTCTCTTTTGCTTGAAAGTTCAACTATTTAGTTGTAAATACAACTGATTGGTTGCAAATAACTTTGTTGTTGAAAATTCAAGTATTTGATGGAAAATTCATGTTTCTTTTTTAAAAATGTCTTAATTTTAGAAATTCGTCTTTTGGTTGAAAGTGCATCGCTTTTTGTTGAAAATTCAACTTTTTTGTTGAAAGAGCAATATATTTCGACTTGAACTCTTTGGAATGTAGTGTTTCATATTGAATT
Organism: Andricus grossulariae; assembly: GCA_011634705.1. NCBI lineage: Eukaryota > Metazoa > Arthropoda > Insecta > Hymenoptera > Cynipidae > Andricus > Andricus grossulariae. Next base: position 24,111 of record JAABKJ010001393.1, on the reverse strand, counting down.
TAACCCTTTATGGTCACACTTCTTAGGAATTACGTAATGGTCACCACGAGTCAATTTGACCCGGACGATCTTTGAAGCAGTACTGAGTGAAAATAAAACATTGTTTGGAGAGGAGAAAAATTCAGAGGCATTATTTGAACATCCAAAAATGTACTCTGGTCGTTACTTAACGAGCCTTATGCTCGTTAATATCATTTGAAAAGTTCTTCCGGGTCAAACTGACCCACTGTGATCATTGAGGGTTAATATGAAGTTTGCTGCGAAGTCTGCTGTATTAATAAAATATTGAAATATCTTTCAAGAAATTGTAACAAATCTTGTTAATGAATTGAGCAATTGGTTATGATCAGATATTTGTATGCCTAAGAAAAGGCAGAGTCTATGTGTACCGAAAAAATCCGTTTATTTGTACCGAAATTTCGGCACATGTAGCCACGACCATTATAAAACGAGTATAATATAATCGAATAAAATTTCCCAGAGATGCATTTAAAATCCAGTATAATTACGCAATTCTGGCAATTAAACTTCATTGCAATCTCAATTACGAGCTGACATTTGTAATGAAGATTGTAATTAAGGGACATTTTGCCCATCAGCAAGGTTGAGTGTGAAATAAGTGACACACTTATGGTATTTGAAATTGACCATTGGAGTAATTACTCTTTTTTATAAGACTCTTAATTACTTAATCGATTTTCCAATTCCGTGAGCTTATTATATTTATTAATATTATTATTTTTAAATTTTTACTGATTTATATTGCATAAGTTTATTATCTTTTAATATTAGTTATTATCTGTGGAGTATTTTCTTCAACTCTTGAGTTGTGGGAAAAAATATATTGATGAGTGAAAGTTTCCTATACGATTGCAGAAATCCATGTTAATTTCCTGTAGAATTAGCTAATCTCTCTAAATTGTATCTTTACACAGTAGTTAACGATTTATTTTAAGAGCAGAGAGAAACATTACATTTAACTATAAAAGCCTCGTTCGAAAATTGTAATTGTAAGTAATTTTAACTTTCTAGCCCTACAGTATTTAAAAGAAAGAACAAATTGAAAATTATTCTTAGGTTCACAGAAAAATGGTATATTCTGTTTTGAATACCAATTGCAGAAAATAGGCTTTTGCCTGCTTTACATTAAAGGGATGAATTGACTCGAATGCGAAATTCAAGTGAAGTGCAATGAAAGGCTTCTGTAATTCGATTATGGAAACCTTAGAAATCAGCAAAGCCCTTTGCCTGAAGGTTCGTCGTGTCCAGCACTAAATTACACTCTCACTAGAATTAAAAAAAAAACAGTATCAAAAGTGTTAAAAAAACAGTATATAAAGTTTTAGGGTGGTTACTTCAAACTTCAATGATTTGCATTTGAAACAAAAAAAATTCAACAATAACCAAAAATCAACTTGAAGTCATAGAAAGTCAAGGAAAATACAAGCTTTTTCAAGCGGCTTAGATTTCTTTTAATAATTGCAATATTAAATTAAATAAAGATATTTTCAAATCTAAAGATAAGCTTATATTACTGGATTTATTATTATTTAAATTAAATTTCTTTTTATCATTTTCACTAATTTCAGGAAAATATTTATTATTAAAAAGATTAATGTGTTAAATATGCACTGAATTTTAAGTATGTACGAAAATAATGTAAAAATTTGTTTGAAATACTAACCAAATTCATAGATTTTAGAAACAAATGTAAAGATTGGTTAATAATTATTATGTTTTTAGTATTAATCATTTATTTAAATATTCAATAGTAATAATACAAGTATATTTAAGAAAAATTTGATTAATTTAACCAAATAACTGCATTGGCATATGGTTAACCAAAGCTTTGGTTGATTTAACCAAATTTTTATGCAATTTCAATTTATACCCAAGAAAAAAGTTTTTTTTAACTCAAACTTTTTTTCTGAGTGAAATGATTTGTCACAGCTTGAGTTAGACGCATGAAATTCTTGAAAAATTCTATCATTAATAAATTACTTGTTCTATTACGTATAAAGTTACCATCACATCGTAAAAAGCATCGTTATTTAATTCTACATGTAAAAAGTAAATTTTGTACATATTTAGATACTTAATACTTAAATTAAGAAAAATAGTACTCGAAAGAATCTAGAGATATACCTATGGAAAACCCCTGGAATTAGGAAACGTAGGAATTTAACGGGTTTCATGGGATTTCACAGTTTTTTTTTAATTTTCCGAAGATTTCAAGGGATTCCGAAGAAATTACAATTCCGAAAATCCGATGAATATCTAGGGACTTTTTGGGATTTGAAAGCATTTCGCGGAATTTTAGAGGATTAACAAAATTTCCAAAAATGTATACTAATTTTAAACATTTCAGGGAATTTTCGAAAAGAATTTACATTCTGGATTGGAACAAGGAATCTTTAAAAAGGATTCTATTTCTTATTTGGAACAGGGCATTTTCAAATTGAAATAAATTTAGAATAGGAATTTTTTTTAAAGAATGATGATTTTGGTTTTGAATAGGCAATTGAAAAATACCTCGAAAAATATTCTGTTTTAATTTTAGAAATGTTTTTCTGACATGAAAGCCGGAAATTCAAGTTAAAAATAATTACTCTATTAACTAATCAATCAATTTTACAATTATTTTACACAAACTTTATAAATAATGCAATGCGGACCATTTTTTCTAAGAAATTGGTGTTTTTAATTGTTACTATTTTTACTCGACTAACACAGCATAATTTTATCACTAGACAACGATGGCGATCATTAATATATATTCAAAAATATCCTGTAATAATTTGTAAAAGCTTTCTAAACTAAAAAAATGAATTAAATTCCTAGGAACTTGTACCATGAAGAAATTACTTATCCTTTTATAAAATTACTTTCAAAAATGAAAAACCAGTTATTTAATTTTATATATGAATAGTATTATTTTTACAAATTGAGATATTTACAAGGACAGAAACACCCTTATTTATATAAATCCAGTGATAAACTCGTACTTATATTCCGAGTCGATTGTTTGAACAAATGCAAAATAGTTGGATGGCTCCGTATCATGAAAAAGTTTACCTGGAAAAATCTAGAGAAACGTTGAATTTGTCAGGAAATTTTTGGTATAAACTTTCAAAGAAAGCACTATTGAATCTTAAATATTTTTACTGTGAGACTTAAATTCAAATTGGAAGCCAGGTAATCCGAATAATTCAACTAAAAAGGTCCCTAAATAATATAATTTATCATTTTTATATTTGAAATAACTGGTAATCTCTCTCTGTGTAATTTCCTTTCCTGTTAACTGTTTAAATACTTTGTTTAGTCACTTATTACTTATTAATCAAAGTTTCTCTCTGTAGTCAATAAAGCTTTACAGTAATTTTTTCAATGAATAAAAGGCGAGAGTAAAAATTGTAGATCGTAAAAATCGTTCTTAAATTCCAAGGTGTGGGATTTCTTGTACTCCGTGTGAAAAGAAAACAGTCGTAGAGAGAGAATGCAGATCATCGAGGTGTTATGCTTAAAAAAAATGGTAGCGGTTGGCTAGCGAATAGGCCTTCCTTATTGGTCGAGGAAATAACTGCAGTTTACTTACGGTTTAGAGTTTAGAGGTACTTCCAAGTTAGCAATGTACCTTGACTTTAATAAATTTTTCCCTTGTTGACTAAGCTTTGCAATTAGAAAGTAAACAAAAATTATTCTCAATACTTCAGTAAAAATTATTATCAGTTCTTAAAATTAAATTTTTTTTTTAAATTTCGTTGATAATCAATATCGAAAATAAACGCTGATTTTTCTATTCAAATAATTAATTTGTACAAAATTACGTAGTCGTATTTAAAAATGCGTCCGGTTTATTGAAACTTTAAGGTGTTTTTCTTGTCTTTTTTTTATTGGGTAAAAAATGTGCCCACTGGTAAAGAAATTAAAATAAAAATTTTTTTATATATACATTTCAGGGAAGAATTATGAAATATTGTGATAGGTCGGTAGGCAATGGGTTTCGGATACTGTACATAAGTATTATGAAATTTATCCGCGGATTAATCTGACTTATATGTGGAATGTTTGTCACGCCCGGTAGAAGCTTAATAATGTTAGCCACGTGCTTAAATCGGTATTCGTAACATGTACGAGGCATACGGTACCAATCGATTTTCTCACTTTCACAATGCAGTACCCAAGGAATCGAACTTAGATCTTGCAATTGAATTTGGATTGGCTCTAAACTGTCATGCAAATTAAAATTAAAATTTCTCTATTAAAATATTAAATCGATATAACGTTTCTTATGAATATTTTTAAAAAGTTCCTTTTTTATCAAATTATCATTCTCACTTTTCTATTTTAACATTTTAGTTTTTTCATACAAAATTTTTCTCGCATTTTTGATCTTTTATTGATTGAAAACCAAATTCCTTTCTTTGCCCAAATTTCTAAGAGAGTGTCTAAACGTACCGAAAAGATGCGGCTATTTGTACCGAAATTTTGGTACAAATAGCCCATTTTGCAGGTCCTGATATTCGTACCGGAAATATACGGTTATTCGTACCATTCGGTACACGTGGAACCACGGTCAATTTCTAATTGGGTTTTGTAGACATTTTTAATTATACTTATTTTTCGACAAATAAATTTAAAAAGCAAATTTTTACATTCTTGGTGTTGATATCAAATATTAAGGGAGATTTTCTACGTTGGTAGGCACTAAAGTAAAGTTACGAAATTTACCTATGCAACACGTGTATAAATCACAAATGCATTACCCACCTGCATTTGCCTTTCTATATATTCACACGTGGGTTTCATTGTTTCATTTTATAAAGATTTTTTCAGCGATTTATTATAAACGGCGAAAAGCACAGTTTTTTATATTTCCTTCATTATTTGTAATGGTGACATGTCTTCTGTAATAATTGTTACGAAGCTACTTTCAGATAATTTAAAGTTAAATTTTTTGTTCAAATTAAAAAACAGGACGACAAATCCTGACATCTATTTTGAAAATTTCACTTCAAAGAGCTATCAAAAATGGTATAAAAAAGCTTTAAAAATTACAATGTTACCTAATTTGAAACCTTTTGAAATTTTGATTAGTATTAAAAATTTGAAAGTTGAACTCGTAAGTGTTCCGAATCGAATTTAGAACCATACAAATTTAGAAAGGAACTTGCACTAAATACATAGGAAATGGCTTTCCGTCGAATTGTCCGTGGGATATTTTGTAGTTCTTCATACCCCAATTATAGGTGCACTTTAAAAACAGAAATATCAAATAAATTAGTGCGATGCCTTTATGGAAAATTCGGAAACATTCAAACAGTGAAATTCGAATCGCAACTTTGAAGAAAGAATTTAAAAACTTTGAAAATGATTAAACAACCCAAATTTAAATCTTTTTAAAATAAAATTAAATATGGAAACCGCTATTAGTTCATTTTTCAATAAATAATTCTAATTTTAATCTTATACATTTGAAAACTTTTCAGCTATTTAGCTGCCTTCGCTCTTGACCTATTATTATACTAATTTGAATAGGACACTCAATATTCTTGATTGGTGGACTGGAAAAAGGACCAACCATCTTTTTTCTGTCTGGTCTGTATGTACGGACTTGTCCGTATGAATATACAACTCAAAGAAATATTGAAATATTTATTAGCAGGAATTTAAATTTTTGTAATTTGTACGAATTTGGGAGCTAACAAATTTTACAGTTTTTAAAAATCTAGAAATATTGTTTCAAATGCAAATATCAATATGCATTAGAAGTGTATTTTATAATTATATTACTTTGTAATTGTAATTTGTAATTTATAGAAAAAGTCCTTAGGGCTAAGTAGCCCTCTAAGGAACAAAATATACATAGTAATATTATTCAAACTAGATCTTGGCACAGTAACTGGATACGTGTATTTAACAGTAAATTAATACTACCAATGAATGTTAAACATGGTCATTTTGACTTGAAAATTCAAGAATTTGGTGATTTTTTTTCTTTGTTGACTAAAAAATCTTTTTTGGTTCCAAATTCAACACTTTTTTGAAAATAATTCGTTTTTTTGGTTTGAACTGTCATCTTTCAAACATAATATTCAAGGTAATGAACCACAACTTTTGCACTGTTTCTACTTTGAAAAACTATTAATAAAAATGTTTGTTCATTTGAACGAAATTTGGTTTTGGAACAGGTAATTTTAGGCATGGAACGGGAAATTTGTTTTATACCGATTTTATAGCAGCATTCTTCAGATTTCGAAGATTCCTTGTTCCAAATCAGAATTTTTTTGAATTAAAAACCTTTTTTAATTAAAAACAAAAAATTTTCCATAATCTGAAAAATTCCTCTTCTAAATTTTTTAACAGGGAGTTACTATATTTCTGAATTATAATAGAAAATATTTTTTTGTCGATAAAATGATAGAAATTATGGAATAATTGAAAATGCTGTGACTAAATATAATTCTAACTTGGAACAGGGAATTTTTTGAAATAAATGTAATTGTGGCTTGTATCAGGAAAATTACATAAAAAATTATAATGTCCACCTTGGAACATGAGATTTCCGTAGAGAATTATAATTTAGAATCGTTAAGAATTATTATTTCACTTGGAACAGAGGATATTTGATATTGAACAGGAATTTTGGAAAATATTTCAATTTTGATTCAGAAGAAGGGAATGTAAAAAAATTCCTGTTCAAATTCAGAATTATAATTCTTTCAAAAATTCCCTGTTTCAAATAAGAAATATCTTGAATCTTTTTTAATGTTTCAAAATCATTTGAAATCATTTAAATCTTTTGAACTCTTTTAAATGGACCGTGAAAAATTAATAATTGACCGGAAGAAAACTGGGAATTTAAAATCTGTCGTAGGCCAGAATCACAAAAAGCTGGACAAAAAATAATTCGATTTGAATGGAAATTTTGTTGTGTGTTTTTTGAGTCGCTGATTTCAAATCTGTTTTTGAAAGTTTCGGAAACAAAATGGCGTATGAAATATGGCGATCAAAAAACTAAAATAATGGTTCGATTTGAATGAAAATTTTGGCGATATAGGCTTTTTGAATCGCGTATCTCAAAGTTATTTTCGAAAATTTGCGAAACAAAATGGCGAATCCAATATGGGGACCATAAAATGATTCGGTTTGAATGAATATTTTTGCGTGTGGTTTTTTTGAGTCGCCGATTTCAAATCTGTTTTTGAAATAAAAAATTATTGAAAAATCTATTAATCATTTAAAAAATTATTGGAAAAATTGGATAAATTCTTCAATTGATATATTCATTCTAAAACAGACTACATAGGAACTATTTGCGTTATTCCTTCACCATCCTATTCGTTATAAATTTCGATACGAACGTTTTTTTAGATAACAATTACATATCACTGACTTAAATGCTCTAACTACACAGTTGATTTTGTTTCTACGTCAATTATTTACCCTGAATGGATTAAACCAAAAATGTCAATTTTCATAAACAATAGGCAACTTGCCTGATGCGAGGTAAATCAATTTAAATAATTTTTAACAAATAAAAATTTTTAATGCTTCGTGGCTCAAAATTATTACCTTACAAAAATGGATTTGAAGAATAAATTTATTTCTTCTTATCATAAATGTTCGTTTGAATATAAAACTAACAAAATCAAAACTAGTATTCTTACTTTTGCATTTACTTTATTATAAAATACATCAACAAATAGATTATAGATTCTCAATTGTCAGATAGTTTTTAGTGCATCCGCATATATATTGGTTTATGTAACGCAGGCATGATTTACGCGTTTTATCAGCGTCGTTTCAGTTCTGAAAGTAGCCGTTTATATGACAGGAGGACTGGACAGCGAATGCGCATGCGCGCAGTGCAATAATGCGTCCATAAACTCCTAGGAGTATTATGGGCTCATAATTGTACTGCGCGCATGCGCATTCGCAGTCGACCGTATACGATTATGGCCGCGTGAACTAACCTCAAATTTCAGAAGTGATAAACTTTTAAATCATACCTTTGTTACATAAAGTATCGTATATGTACCAAGGAGTGAAACATCTTTTTATTTTCGCGTGTTTGCAAAACTCACGCTCGAATAAAAATACCGTTTCTCTCCTAGGTACATAATATACTAATATATTTGAAAATTTTATTTTTTTAGTTTGGTCCAGCTTTTTGTGATTCTGGCCCACTGCGTCGGATAGTACCCTGATAATATTTTGTTTCACGTATACAATTATCTCTGAATATTAATTTAGAGTTATATTATTCAGAGTCTTCAATTTCGTTGTGAATGAGTTAATGGGTTTGACCTTATAAACTATTCTCGTTTGTGAACGTATGTCACTGGAAGTACGCACGTGATTTGAACGCATATCTATAGGTAATCTCGTGTTTTTCTCTTTGTACTATTGTGTCGTGTTACCCCATCATCTCTTTTTCCATTTGTTTTCATCGGTATTACGCATATTACACGTCCACTTACCGTGACGAGCACGCGTTTTCATACCGATTCAACTAGAGGTATACACATACATACTTCTAGAGACGAACCGTTGTTGTTGTACCGAACGCGGAGATGCAAATCTTAACGGTTTCGCTTCATTTGTTTGATTCGCAAAACACCCAACGAGACAAGATTTCGCCAGGAATCTCCTTGTTTCCCTTCTACGATTGAATCTACTATAATTAAATAAAAACGATCGTTAATAAGCCATGAAGTTTTTGCTCTTTATTTATAATGAATCACAGAATGTAGAGATTCTAGAGAAAGGATTCTAGCTCGAGTTCTGAAATACTTAATTCTGTATTAAATTTAAATAAGATTGAGAAAAGTTATTACAAAGAAAATGTATACAAGGTGGCCGCAAGTCAGGGCAAGCACTTTCAGTCACTTTTTTCTCAAGTCACTTTTTAGTCACTTTTTTAAGATAAAGTCACAATAGGCATTTTATAGAATGCAAAAATACCAAGAAATTTGTAATAGATTTCAATCATTTCAATGGATTTCGAAGGATTTTAATCACTTTTAGGGTATTTAAACAATTCCATGGAAGTTTCAAGAGCTTTTCAAAGTTTCAAGGGATTTCAAAATATTTCAAAGGATTTCAAATATGTAAGGGCCTTTTCAAAGATTCTAATTAATATTTAATAGATTTAAATAATTTGAAGGTATTCCAAAGTATTTGAAAGATTTTAGGGTATTTTTAAAACTTCCAAGGAATTTTCAAGAGATCTTACAAGTTTAAAGGGATTTTAAAAAGATTTAAAAGGATTTGTAATATTTTAGGATATTTAAAAATATTCCAAGGCATTTTCAAGAGATTTAAGAATTTTCAAAGAATTTCAATGATTTAAAGGGATTAAACAAATTTGCATGGGTTTTCAAAAAAAATCCTAGAATTTCGGAAGGTATCAAACGATTTTATGGGACTTATCATGTTTTAGGATATTTTAAAATATTCCAAGTGATTTTATAAGATTCCTGAGCATTTAAATGATTTTAAGGGATTTTAAAAGCTCCCAAGTTATTTTAATACATTTTCTATTATTGCAAAGGATTTGACATATTTAAAGGTATTTTTAAAAAATCGAAAGAATTTTCACGAGCTCCAAAACTTGAATGGAGCTTCAAAATATTGTGATTTGCAATACTTTAAGGAATTTAAAAATATTTCAAGGGATATTTAACTGATTTTTGTAATTCAATGAGATTTCAAACTATTTTAAATATTTTGCGGTTATTTAAAAAGATTCTGAGGCATTTTCAAATGATTTTAGTAATTTAATGGCATCTCAAAAGATTTGAAATATTTTAGGATATTTAAAAAAATTCCGAGGCATTTTCAATTGATTTTAGCAATTTAATGAAATTTCCAAGTATTTTAAATGATTAAGAAAATTGGTATGCTGTGGTAAAGAATTTTTGATGATATTGAATGATTTTACAGGACCTGTAAGGTTTTGTGATATTTGAAAGGATTGCAAGGGATTGTTTAATATTTCCGGGGATTTCAATTGTTTCAAGGGGTTTAAAAGCTCGCAATGTATTTAAATAAAATTTTAATTGTTGCATGAGATATAATCAGATTTCACGTAATTTCATAGGATTTTATAATATTTTAATAGATTTCAAACAATTTATTCAGAAGAAGAGAGGGATTTCGTAGTGGTTCAAAGATTTGAAGAGATTTTCAAATATTTTTTCCCAATTCATTTGAACTCATTTGGAATTCACCCTGAATTCTTATTAATTTATCCAGAATTCTTTTAAGTTTTTTTTTAATTTTTTTCATTTTTTCATTTGAATTCTTTTCATTTTTTTATTTGAATTCTTGTAAATTTCATCAAATTCTTTTGAATTTCTCTAAATTCATTTCAAACTTACTGAATTACGAATTTCATTTAATTATTCTCATTTCCCTTAAATTTCTTTAAATTAACGCCACAGGTTTACTAAATTCAGTAGAATTTTTTTGATTAAAAATTGTTTTCCAATTCATTTGAATTATTTTGCATTTATATCTTAAATTGTTTAGAAGTCTTATCAATCGAATTCTTTTCAATCATTTTAAATTCAAAAGAACATTAGTAAAATTATTAATGCACATTAGTCACTGTTTGGTTCACAAATTAGGTACAGTTGTTCACTTTTTTAGTTTAAATAGGTCGCTTTCTCACTGTTTTCAGTCAAATCAGCTTGTGGCATTCTTTCGAATAATAAACTACAAAATTAACTTTAAATTTCAAATTGTTTTATTCTTTTTATGAAAGAATATAGGATAAAAATGTTAGAAGATTAAGATTCTGGTATTTGAATAATACATACTAATGGGCAAGGAAAATAAAAAATTGGTCCGGGAAAAATTAAGGAATTTTGAAAATGAAGTTTTGCGGTCTTCACTGTTATAATGTCATACATGTGACAGAAAATCCTGGTTATATTAGGTATCAAAATTACGACAGTGAAGACTTGTTTGTGAAGTTTTTTTGTTTATAGTACTTATCTAATTTTTTGCTGAAAGTCGTTTGCATACTTTCCAAGGCTAGAATGGCATATTACGTGCAGACTTAATTTCCAGGCCTCCTGAAAGAAGGGAGAACGGCGCAAATAACGAAGGATTTACTTTTTTAGCCTCCTGGCAGTAGTTCAATGTCTCGTGGTAGGTAGAAGAAAGCTTCGCAATTTGTATTCTTCAACGAATTGGGTTAAGAGATTCTTCCTTTCAGGATTTTGGAACAGAAGCTAAGTTGATTTCACTCTTTAGCCTAAATTTTCCAAAAATTGAGGCCACTTATAATGATATGCGGCGAAAATGAATATCTTTACTTTACCTCGGATTTGGGAACATCCAATAATTGAAAGTAATTAATTTTCAAAACCTTCAACTTGAAGATTCTCGAATTTGGAATACATTAGAAATTGAAAAGCATTCAAATATATAGGTGTGTTCAATGTTTTCCTCTTCTTCTTCTTCCAAGGCACCCGATTTTCAAAAACTAAATTATTCAAATTCAGGTTCTTTCAAATTTTTTATCGAATTTTTTAAATCTTTTAATTGGCTCGTGTGATCCAAACTTAAAACCAATTTATTTGAACAAAAAACTTGAAGATGATTAATTACTAAAAACATATTAATTCAAACGTATTAAGATTTAGATGCAAATTCCGCCAAACGGAAATTTGAAAATTTGTATATAATAACTTACAGGATATTGGATGTTTTAAAATTTTTGAATAATTTATATTTTCTGAATGAGTCTAACTATAAAACGTCTGGAATTTGAAGGCTATCAGAATTAAAAATAAATTCAAAATCTGATCTCGCATTAAACTGGTGCTTTAACGAGGGTGGTCGTGCGTGGAATGCGTAAACCTTTGGTTTAAGCAGAATTTAAAAATTATGCAACAGTTTATGAAGCGGTGCTTTTTATAATTTTTCGGGTTACATTATTATTTAAAAATGCAAAAAGTTTTATATTTGTCTTATTCTTGTAATGGGTTGTCATAGAGACATGACATGGTAGCCTATTCTCCAACCTTCATGCTTGTCGGACTCGCAACCGTTTTTTTTTCTAGGTAAAAAATCAAAATGTGAGATACCGCGAAGGATTTTCAATTAGGCACATCCTAAATAAATCATTTTCAAACCTGAATTACTCGTAAATTAATCTCACTAAAGGGTCTACAATTCTCACAGAAAACGTATTTCATATTCCTTTGTAAGATATTTTAAATTCAGTTTCTAATGTACGACTACCTAGCCACGTTCGACCCTCATTAAAATTTTTTTCCTTCACAAATTTTGATTTATTCAATAAATTTTTTTTAAAAGTTGATAGCGTCCAGAACTTGAGAGTACCAAATTTTGTTCCTTACTTGAAAGAAAATTTAAAACTTGAAGATACATGAATTTGAGAGCATCCTATAAACGGAGCATGCAGAAAAACAGGGGACATTTAAAATGTCAGTTCCGAAGTAAAAGCTTTAAAATTTTTAATAATATTTAATATATCCACACATTTACATAAATTTCACACAAAAAAGTGACAGTCGGTGTCCTTCACTGTAAAAACTAGATCTCTTTTCTTACGGACTTACGGTATCGTATTTTGCATGTCCTGTTTTTGAATGGGATAACTTCATGCTGTTCTTTTTACGACTCTGGGTCCACCAGTGGTCTCATTTTAGCACCACTCGAGACTGTTTTTTCTGAGTCTTATTTTAATACCTTGAAATTAGCCCTGAAATAATACCTTTTTTAAAGTGTTTGTTTCTATTAAGATATCTGGTATTAATTATATATTTTATACCAGTTATCAGTCTGCAATGAATTTGCACTAATTATCCATATCACGATCTGGTTTTTGCGATAACGAGTGATTCTCGCGAATAAAACGAGACCGAGATCAGATGAAGGAGACGATTTAGACGTTAATTATGAGCGGCGTGTTTACTTTATCCATTTGAAAAGAGAAAAAGAGGCAAAAAGAAAAATTTATGTTGCATCACTTCTTCAGTCCTTCAACCCACGATCCTTGTATAATATCTTCTTCTTCACGTGAAGAGAACTTTGTAGAGAGAATGTGCTATATACTGTTTATTGTACCATAAGACACAAGATTCATCCTTATTACCTGAATTTGTACTACCTAGCCTCTTGAGTAGCTTAATGAACTCATATCGTTGATTACACTACAGGTTTTCTTACATTTTGTTTTGTCACGCATCTGCGTACACCAAGGGATGGACCACTCCTATATTCCTTATACACTCTCGAACTATTCCCATATATTCCGTCAATATTCCTATACATTTTAAGATATTCTGGATATTCTTAATGCATCTCTTTTTCCCTCACTTTCTTTGCGACTAGAAATGTGCTGATGAAAGTTTGCATGGCAAATTTTTATATCTCTTTTGAAGTTTTAAAATATGTAATTAAATTATTATATTTTAGTGAATTTTCGGATATTTAAAACCGTCTTTCGAGTATTTCTAAAAGCTTATGAACCTCAAGGGGGAAATCGTTATAGTAACATTGATTTTCTTTATTGTTTAAAACTTTTTTTTGTTATTTTTTTTTCAATTCCCGTAATATGTGTGGTATGTTGTTTTTATTTGAATTATACCAGATATGAAGATTAGAGATGTTTATTTTCTTCTCAGTCCAAAATTTGAGTCTTAATTCCCAATTTGGTAATATTACAAATTGTATATCTACATAAACGTCACTAATATTCCTGCCGATGTTTAAAAAAATGTTCTAAAAAGAAAAAAAATGAATGTCATTAACATTTTACCACCTGAGGTTCTTAAGCAAGTGACTTCTTACACGTACTTTCGGATTCAGACAGGAAAACAACTATTTTGACAACAAATTTAAATCTTCGGAAATACTCTTAGAAAACTGTTGAAAATATCGAAAAATATGTGAGGAACTTTATTTAGAACGTTATATAGTATAATTTTCGGAAACAACCAAAAATTTTCAGATAAACGACCGCCGTTTAATGAATTTTTAAGCTTTTTGAAATTTGTTTGCGGACATTTTTTGGCACCCGATTTTAAAACTTTTTTTAAATCCCAAAGAACATATATACCAAGTTGCATACCTTCTTTATTATTTGAGCCTAATTTTGACAACTTCCGTTTTACCGATGCTATTAATTATTTCAATGACAAAGGTATGTAAGAGTACCGAACCCTTTTTTGTTGTTGTTTTAAGCATATCTTTTGGTAGGTAGAGTGCTTGGTTGATTCAACCAAAGAATTTCATGGGACCATTCAAATATTTTATTGAATCAACCAAAATTTGTTTAATTGAACCAAATTGTCATGCATATCCAAGAAAACAGTTTTTTGGTTTTAAGACATAGGTTCAAGATATAGGATTTAATGAAAATTTGGATGCATTTCAATTTTAGATTCCTTAAAACTTATGTACTTTCCAATTTTGGATATTAAAAAAAATTCAGGGTGCGACGAAATTTGGATAATAGGGAATTAAAATTTGAAATCGCTCAAAATGAACTGTTATCAAAAACAAAAGGATAGTATCAAATTTTGTGTGCATTGCCAACCAATTTTCCAAAATTTAAAGTTCTTTTCTAGCAATCTCTAATGATATCATATTTTAAAACATTATCACTGATTCTTTCAAAATATTAATATTTAGAAATTTTATTCTTCGAATCTCAAAGCAACAATTAAAACATGAACCACTTTGAATGAAATTTCGAAATTGTTCTCACGCAATCAATAAATTTAATTATCAATAAAAATTCAGCAACCTGAAATTATTTACCGTAAGCTTAATTACCCTCATTACAAGAACCCGACTTGCACGAATGGTTTTCAGCCGATACAGTGCCAACACGTATCGTCTTAAACTCATGTGTCAGTCCAAGGCTGTCTCGTGACAGTTCACCTACCTAAGAGTCTATAATTCTCATACTTATGTATATAGATGCCTACATAAAAAAATAATAATGATAATAAACAGCGAATAAGCATTCGTGCGAGGAATGCAGAAAACTTACTTATTCTCGCATATGGAGTAAGGGATTAATTTAATAATACATATGGGTTTACAATGTCAGTATGTCACGGTAATCGACCGTGGGACCCTTTAATTTAATCTTTGGGCGATCGTATTTTCCTCTATGGGTACCTGCGTACCCTTCCCCTTCCAGGGTGCAGCGACTCTACCCCTCACTGAATTCGAAATTGCTCAATGTGTCCAAGAAAATCATTTAATATGCAAAATTAGGTCAAGTCCAATCTAATATAGTATAAATATAATATATGACCTTTTTATGGATTGTGGTCCACTTTCAAATTATAACGGATTAATAATTAATTCCAGTTACCAAACGTAAGTTTTTAAACAAGTTTATTATTTATAATCATATTCTCTCATAATGGTTCTAGAAAGTTGCAGTTTTTCTAAAATTTTCCACTTTTGTTCCAATTTTAAATTATAGTGAGATAATAATACACTAACAAACGTAAGTGTTTAAACAAGTTATTATTATTATTATTTATAATCATATTCTCTCACGATGGTTCTAGAAAGTTAGTTTTTTCTACAATTTTCGACTTTACTTCCAATTTTAAATTGATAATAATACATCAACAAACGTAAGTGTATAAAAAAGTTATTATTATTATTTATGATCATATGTGATAGTTTTAAAAGTATCAAAGATCTTTTCAAAATTGGCCAAAGCCAAATATAATCTTTTGTCAATTCCAAACGTTATACAAATTGCAGTCAAAACTAAATAGGAAAGGAGAAGAAATACAATATCACAGAGTAACAGCTTATTTAAAGAAAATTTTGAGCAGTCTGATTGTTTGGGTAATGAACTTAAATTCGAGCTTAAATTTGGACTTTCCAGACCTTTAAGTGTTTCGGTTTTTCCCATGGTAATCGGTTAAAGATTGCAACAATTCAAATCGTAATTGTTGAGAATCTACGTACATATATTTACGATTATATTCTCAAACTCGTCAGAATGTCAGGGATTCTGTCGACCTATTAGCATTTTTAATTGAAAAATAGGCACACTGGAAGGGGAAGGGTACGCAGGTAGCCGTGGAGGAAATGACGAATGCCCTAATCTTTAATCCTCTAATCATCGAAATTTATTGAAATATAATAGCCTTTTCATCTTCTCATCTTATCACCTTGTCATCTCATCTTTTTGGTAATGAATTTATGCAAGAGAAAGCAAAAGTGAAGGTTTCTTTTGCTTCAGGCATTAATGAGACCCCTTCAAATGATTCTGTGATTTGATGGATTGATTACACTTCTCATAAAATCAACGATCGTGTGACAGGTGAAACGGTTTATGAAACGAAGTGTGGAAGGTCAGTGACATAATCGACGTTTGGAATTTCTTATTAGTGGAAAATCAATTTAAGGCGTCTCTGAAATGAGAAAAACGCATTTTTAAAGCGATATATTAATATTGGTTAAAAATAGGAAAATCAAAACCCATTTTTTATCTTCAACTACTTCCGGACTAATACCGTCAGTCTAATATTAAGTAATATATTGAAAAATAATCCTGCTTTTCAATTTTCTGATTTCGAATGCTTTCGAAATCTGGTATTTTCAAGGTTTTAAAAAGTCTGAAACTAGAGAACGTGTTATTTCATTTTTAAGCTTTAAAACGTTTTCAGAAATTATGGTTGTAATTAAACCCTGAAATTTTAATATTTTTACAAGTTTTCAAGTTTTTGATTCATCCAGATTCAAGTTTAAAAAAAGGCTGCGTCTAGTCGTCCCGAAATATTTGTGGAGCTGGGAAAGGGGATGGATTGGTCGTCCCGCAGTCTTTCAGATTTTTTTTTTTATATTTTAAAATTTAAGATTGAAATATAAATTATTTACTCATTATTTTAAATTTAAGTCATTAAATAAATAGCATTCATAATTGGGAAACAGCTATAAATTTAAAAGCCTGAAGTCAGTTATAATCTACAAAAATTGAGTTGCATCCAAAATTGGGAAAATTAAAAAAAATCACAACACTCGAATTTCATAAATAAAAGTTAAACATTTTCCTATATTCTCCACTTATAAAATTTTGAACTCGTTCTAAATATGTGCAATGTTAAAATATTGAATTTTACGAATTTCATTATTTTACTTTGCAATATTGAAATCTAACATTTCATCGAACTTTGGGAGATTATAAATTTATATTCCGTATCATTTTTGTCCCTTCGAAAATTTAAGAGCTTGAAATTTTTAGTGATAACTGATAGAACAATGTTTAGAAATAGGCGTCAGAGTGGTCCTGTGTGAGAAATAAAATAAAAAATAATTTTTGAAATTGATTTAATTTTGATTTATTGTTTACTTTAATAAGATTCACGTGGACCCTCTGTTGGGGGTTCGAATCCCTGTACCTGTTTACCTTTGTCCTCTTATATTTTCTCACTAAAATAGCTTAATAACTATGTTTCGACTATTTTTCTATATACATAGAGACCGAAAAAATTTTCTATTTTTTTGCAATTTGGTAAATGACGAGCTCAGAGGAAAAACGTGATAAGTCCTATGTTGAAACATAGGACTTATCACGTTTTTCCTTTGAGCGGCTCAAATATCACAAAAAAATTACAATATTTTGTATCATACAGGTGCTATTTAAAAAACTTACTTTTATTTAATGCTTATCTCTGAATACAAATTTGAAAGCGTTTCAAATTAATAAGGAGTGAGAATTAAAATATTTCCGAAATTGCTAACGTAAAGAAATTCAAAGCACCCAATTCTGAACACTCACCGTGTTCAGAATTGCGTGCTTTGAATCACCGCCTTCATCATATTAAACCTGAAAGTTCTTCCACTCAATTTTTCTTTACAGAATACTTTTTCCAATAATTTTGAAGTAATTTATACTCAAAACGAAAATTTAATATCGATCACATTTTGAAATAGATGAAATTCAAATTTATAAAAAGTTTTTTTTTTACATATTTGAAGTTATTGTTTAGAAAGTATTAGCCTATATTAAAAACCGAGTAAAATATTATTATAAAAGAATTATATTATAAATATGATATAGAAGCTTTATAATGATCAAAAAGTATTATAAAAGAATTCGATAAATTGAAATATTTGCGTTTTATAAGAAAATCGCTTTTTATCTTTAAGGTTATTAAAGCGTTATTGCACTCGTCTCTTCTTTATTGTTTATTACTTTTTAATAGTTGATAAACGTTTTAAATATTTGAAAAAAGTATCGATTCCTTTTTGGAATAAGTAGAATTAATTTCTTTGTTTTACATATTTTCAATTATTGTTGAGGAATTGTTACGTCACATTGAAAACTGAATAAAAAAGTATTATAAAAGAATTAGATAAATTGAAAACGGTGTATTTTATGAAAGTTTTTATACAGCAGAAAATGGTTTATTGGAATTTAGGTTATTGAATCGTTTTTGCGCTCCTTTTCTTTATCACGGTTGTTACTGTTTTGACATAAGTAAAATTCAATTATTTTTTTTTAGGTTTAAGATTGTTGGAGCTCACCTTGGGAAGTGTTAAATAATTTCTATTACTCTCAAATATTGAAGTTTTCTCAAATTCGTCTTGAATTTAAGAGCCTTCCAAATTCAGTTACTCTTTAATTTAATACCTTTCCCAATTTTCAAAATGATAAGCTGTTCCATGCCTTTAAATAAATTTAAATACTTTAAATCTTTAAAAATCGACACTTTGAAATTCGAAACTCAAACATTTTTCTCGAAATATCCGATTTGTCGACTCTCGTTCGTTCGAAAACAGTGTTACACCATAAAAAAATGCTCTTTACTCTATTCTCCATTCCTTATTTCAGACAAAAAGAAAAATGGCTTCACAGAATTGGCAAAAGGGAGCTGGTCTCTACTCTCAAGAACACCACACATGAAAGGAAGAAAACTGGTAACTCCTCGCCCTCTAAAAATAATCAAGGAATCCTCTCAACTTATCCTGAATATTCTGTCGCTGGGCAGAAACCTAACAAATTAAAAGATGCACAAAATTCGACTCTACGTGGTCCAGGAACAGGAGGAGGCACCAGACGAGGAATATTTTGATGAACCTGATCATCCACCACCGATGATGCAAAGAAGAAATTCCAGAAGACCTGGCGCAGTCAGGGTTAACGTGATTCAAAAAGACAGAAAGTCTGACTCCATTTCCCCGAAACTAAAGCAAATTCGTCAGGAGATGAACAAATGCGACGTAAATTCCCTCGAGAAGACCCTTTCTCTTTCGAATAGGCGAGGAAGCCTGGTTCGAATCGAGAATGGTGTGAGGGCTGGAAAACCCAAAATTCCTCCACCTTTGCCCATAAGGACAACTACTTTATTGCCTCGAAAAACTGTCTTCGCTTCTCCTAGAATTAAGCAGCTGGCACTGAATCTCCAGGAGAAGATGATCGAGAGAAATGCTAAAATGCAGGGAGAAAATATTACAAATGGAAATGTTCACGTCTCAAATAAGAATGTCCAGGTTAGAAATAAAAATGCCAAGATGGGAAATGAAAATGTTTGGGTCAGAAATGAGAACTTTCAGGAACTGAAGGATGAAAATGTAAAGTTGGGTGTGCACAGGTCGATTAACAGGAATGAGAATTTTTTCAGGGGACTTACTCCTATTATTGAGAATCTAAATGGTAACGGAGAAGTTGATGAGATTAGGAAGGTTGAGAGGCAGAAAAACGGAAATCTTTGGATTAGCAAACGTTCATGCGAGTATGATGAACTGGAAGAGGGAGATGAAATGGAAAATGATAGAGACGAAAGATTCGATGGTAGATTGTCGAAAATAGTGCGTGTTAAAAGTGACGTGGTTCAAGGTGAAATGATTCAGGATGATGACTGTGTTAAGATTGGAGATGGAGGTACAACTACTGGGTCCGTGATTCTACGCAGGAATAATAAATTCAACAGATATAGGGTGAGTTTATGTAGATTTGTTGGGCAGCTCAGTGAAAGAACAAAGAGAAATTTTAAATAAATTCCGATAATTGAATCATTAAAATTTATGACGTTATCAGGACTCTTTAGGGAGGAAGCAGGTACTACTGCTTTAATTTGTTAAGTTTTAAATTGAAGTTCATAATAATAGCTCATTTCTTAAAGGTTTAATCCAACATTGTTTTTGTAAATGGTCCAGTATGCGTCAGAAACATCTGGAACTGCAAGTTATCATTTGAATGTTGGCATCAGATTTTTTTTGTATTCAAGTTTTTGTTAATATGGTCCCTTTTTATTTTTTTCCCCTTTCATGAACACCAAAAAAAAAATTATGGCGACTTCTCACAGTAGGGAAAAAGTACCTTTTTGGACAAAAATCGCCGGACAGGTCCATTCTTAATGGATTTTCATGTTCATGTTAAAATATGACCGTAAGTCTTCCAGGTATAACGAGCAACTGCTAATGTTCCACACCGACTTAATCAAAATGTATTATTTAATAACAAAGTTTACACTTTTAGCCTAACTTTTCGGTGATGCCATTTCTTTTAAGACTTTAAAATTCATTAAACCCGGTAATAAATGAATGTAATAAGTAACTAAAAATAGTTTTCAGTGTGTTGGATTAAGAGAAAAAATGGTTTTTAATGATATAAACAGTGGTGTGCACTGTGCGGTCACTTGAGTCGAATTTCCAATTCAAACTAGAAACCATTCGGGCAAGCTTGGAACGTGGGATTTTTCAAAATTGTGTTAAATTTGAGAAAAATTCAAATCGACTTAAATCAGTTCGAAAGTAGGATTTCGCAAAATCAAAGCTGTTCCATTGATTTCGAAATAAAATCCATCTGAAATAGCGCTGATGATGAGTCGGATCAAAAATTCTACTCCGCCGTATAGTCGAATATATCTATTGCACACCACTAGTTATAAACAAAATTAATGAACAAAATTCATGTTTTTGTGATTCACAATTATTAGCTATATTTCAAATCTATAGCGCTTTTGTATGAAATATGACAGATGGTAATGTGCCATTAAAATTAGTTAAGAATAGCTGCTGTTTAGCAATTATTTAAAAAAACACATTTCGACCATTTTTCACGAATAGGCATATTCATGAAAAATGGTCAAAATGCTCATTTCTTTATGGAAATTCTTTAAATAATTTACAATTATTTGCAATTTGAAAAATGTTACAACAAGCAATCTTTGACAAGGCATTCCTAGTTGATTCCAGCTATTCTTAACTAATTGTAATCACACATTAATATCTCTCTTATTTCATTTAAAAGCTATATGGATTTCAAATATCTAATTATTGCGAATCATGAAAAAATGAGTTTCCTTCATTAATATGTTTATAACATTATAAACCATTTTTTTCTTACTCTAGCCAACTGGTTATTATTTTTATGTTATTATTAAATTGATTTATGATAGTTTTCAATGCATTTGAAAGTCTTGAAAGAAATGGTATCACTGAAAAGTTAGGAAAAATGTTTTAACTTTTTTATTAAATTACAAATTTTGCTATAGTCGAAGTGAAATATCGGTAGTTACTCGTCATGCCTGGAAGATGGCCTTTCACAACAACAAAAAACATTTCAATTTATTAATAATTGAACTGTCGGACGATTTTCGTCCAAAAATGTGCTTTTCCCCCATAAATATTTGTTATGAATGAAAGCTGAATTTATAAAGAATTTGTATATTGTAACTAGAAATAAACTGAAAAGTGCAATATTGATGAAAACTTGAATTCAACATTTTTTTTGGTCAATTTTGGTAGAAAAAAAAAGTTCGGTTCTATGATATTCAAGCGTATACTTTTGTATACAATACCTCCGAGTTTCATTAAAATTTGTTGCACGGTTTCAGTAATATCGATCATTCGAAAAAATGTGATGCCAAAGTTCAACGTGGCGTAGCTTCGGTAGTTTTGAAAAAGTTCAAAAATCCTCTGGGCACCAAATTCCTCTTATATCTATAATTTCACCAATTATTATTACAATCGAACAGCCACTTGTAGATTCTGGCATTTCTGACATATATTGGCCCAAATATATTTTGAAATTTGAGTATTTTATCTTCCTAAAGAAAAATAATAATTTATGTTAATTTCGTATTAATCAAGCAAATGAAGTTTAAAATATAAATATGGAAAATTGGGTTCTATGAAATGAAACTGATTGTAACCAGGAGTAAGAAAGACTACTATAAACGTGTCGAATCAAGTGCAAGGACATCCGCAAGAGGTATTAACCTAATTGAGATCCTCAACTGATTACCTTGAATTCATTAGTCGTGCATCAAGAAACATCAGTACCAAAGTTCCAAGTTTATTGCATTACCTTCTTAGCATTTCTTGAGTTACAAGTCCTTCACTTTTGCTAACATAAAGTTATTTTTATTTAATAATCATTTCATCTAGGGGTCACGATTTTATTAGAGAAATTCGCGCTACTTGTATTTATATCTCATATTTCATTAATATTTAATATTATCAATGAAAAGTCATAAGGATTGAATTGATTAGTTCAGAATTATTATACTTTCACGTGAAAATAAATTTTACAGAAACCATAAACATTCATATATTTATGATTTTAGGACATTAACATTGTAGGTCGTTAAACATTATTTTTATAAGTTCTAGAATGTTTATATCTAATTAATTTTAAAACGATATGACAGTTAACTTTTTATTTTGAAGAAACTTTCTTTGAATTCTTAAATTTCCTTATCTGTGTTTGTATTTAAACACAGACGAAAGGGAGCGTTTGTCGGATTGATATTAATCAGGATGGATCGAGTATAAAATAAAGAACTTATTATCATTTTTCTTCTGGTAGACTTTACCTTATCATATAGCATTTCCTGCAAAACCTCGTGCGAGCAAATGTTCATATAATGAAATTCATTTATTCTACAACATCTTAAGATTTCTGCTTATGAATGGCTACACGTTAATGTATCTTGTCATTAACACGAACGATGCAAATCCCAAGTCAAAATGATTCATATAATTTGAGACATGCGTTTATTAGAAACAAATTCTCATTTTAAATTACATTTCATACTTAATGTATCAAAAATACGTTTTGATTTATATAAATTATTAAATGTAGTGCAGTATTAATTAATGATCAAAACAGAGCATCATGTAAATCAAGTTTGGTCAGGTTTTTCTCTCGGTTTTTATAATTTCTCGAACGTACGCCATTAGCTTCATCAATAACTTTAATGTAGATTCTGAAAGTAATTTCTGATCATCATAATATATCATTCGTTTTAATATGGAGTTTTACTACGTTATGAATAAAAATGTCTAAGAAAATAAGTAAGCTATACATTTCTATATAATCAAAAATACTTTCTGAAGTAGAGATACATTTTTTGGAGTTTAAAAAATAAAATCGGGACTGCTCTCTAGATTTGAAAGCTTTCACATTTTAATGATTTCTGCGTCTAAATTTAAATGGCTTGACTTCAGAAACTGAAATTTGTAATGGTGTGATCTTTTAGACTTGCGAATTTTTAATGGTTTTCTTCGCGATTAAAAATTTTTTGATTCTTTTAAAATGGAGGTCTTGTTCAATTTTTAAGTTTTACTATTAAAATTTTTCACTTTTGTAGATTATACAATTTAAAATTGTCTGTTTCGTTTTTCTTTATATTGTCCAGTTTTGAATAGAGCTCAGGGAAATTTTGTCGGGCTTGAATTTTCTAATCTGGCAAATCTGATCTAATCAGGCAAATATTATCACAGAAAAAAATTAGGGTTCAGTAAAGTTGCGGCTCAAGTTAAAGTTGGTATCATTTAGAACTGAGGCTCCAATGGAACTCGTTTTAAGGGTTCCTTTTTAGTTCTTTGTCATCCGATATATGGCTATTCATATTTTATCGGAGATCAATTTTCCTTTGTTCACGAACCGAATTCATTTTGTTCAGAATAATCGACTATAATATTTTGACAGTTGACAAGAGGTTAGAGTAGTCACTTGAAGTTGGCTGCAGCGCTCGTGCGATTATGATGGAGATGGAAAGAGAGAGGGAACGATCGCGTCACAATAGAGAGATTCTGCTGTCGGCCAATCACCTGCCGTTTTCTTTCTTTTCATCCCGC